>JAOXYB010039173.1:0-28302 GCA_028565635.1 Phoronis ovalis | reverse complement strand
TATATATAAATACCTGTGTTTCATGTGGCTTGCTTTTAATATCGTGTATTGTATTGGTAAATGGCGTTTGGTTAATGATATATGACATTACTATAATTAATTGTACATAAAAGTTCATATCCCGAGGTGGTAATTGTCAAAAATGTTGGTAGGCATGTTCAGCATAGTGTAAAAAACCTTGACCCTGTGGTAAATAAAGGTCACCAAAAAATGCGTTTTCCAAGAAACACATCTTGTGGTGAATGAGTATTGAAAAAATACCCTGTGGTAAATTTCTAAAAAGAAAATATACTCTGGTAAATAAGGTTTTGCGAACAATAAAAAAAAATAATGTGGAAAATATAGCAGCTAAAACAGAGAGCTTATAGTGCCTTGGAATTTCAGTACCCCTCCCCCCCATGTATAGTATATATATCCACTAGTAAAAGAGGAATTTTCTGATTTGTTCAACATTGGCATATAGTTTGTAACACCCTTATCCATCACTGTTAGTGTTTCTTTCATATTAATTTTGTTTTCATTATCTTCTGTGCTGCCAGCCAGGTACAGATATTTTTTGATACACTTATAATTCTTTGTAATGAGCAGATAATTTGTTCCACATAAGAGAGGATATCCTTTATTTATTCTTTATATTTCGCGTTGTTAGAAGCTATAGTTGTGTATAAGTTACACCCATCATTGTCTGCATGCGAGGTGTAGATATCACTATTACATATTTTTAATTAATCTCACCATTGTGTACATATAATTATCTTTTATTGGCAGCTGTACTTTAAGTTACTTGCAATATACAGTGTGTCCTTTTTAAAGCTGCTTACCCTTAATCTTTCGCCTTTTATCGCCATGGAAGATATCAAAATTTTCAACTTGGTGCTGTTTTATTCACTAATAAGCACTTGTAGTAATGACTTGTAAAATTGTTGAGTATGAGTTCTTTGCATTAGGTAATGTTGGAAAAATGACTTGACTATCAGAACATTTTGCTAGAAGCCAATGAGGCCATAACAGAAATTTAAAAATGAAAACTAAATAACAATGGTAGCAATCATTTAGTGATAAAATGATAACATATTATAAAAAATAATCATTTTCAAAAAACTATAAAAAATAGGTTTATGAGATTCAAATAATCCTAATAAAAAGATTATTTTCTCATTTGTTTGTTAGAGTTATATGTTAATGCCTTATTTTCTATCTGAATAACTGGATTAACATTATTCTGGCTTCTTGAAAAACAAGTGTCACAAGGCATCAATTTAATATATGCTTCCTTTTCAGAATCTATTAATTCTGCTCATCATATCCTTTATACCTGTCAGCCCTCATACATTTTACAAATATAGAAAAATAAATTTATGTTTTAAGGCCTTCCGTGTTTATTGGAGACTTGACATAGTAACATGTACTGCCACCAGGTGTCACTTCAACTAATCCTTTTTTAATAGACACATTGGCCTAAGTACAAAACAGCATGCTTTGTTGACACTACATAGGAATATAATACCAGCATATTAATGCAAATTTATTTTTTCTTTTTAAGGGGGCCTAGAATTTTAATTTTGTGTGTTTTGTAAAGTCAACATGTTGTACCTTCTGACTATAAAGCAAACAAATTTCAGAGATCATTACAATTTTTAAAAAATCGGAATTTGAATTCAGGCCTATTTGCCACTGGAATAGTGCGATTTATGGGTCCAACGCAATTTTCTCAAATCAGTATGGACAAGACTGCACAAAAAATTAACTGGTAGTGTATGAAAGGGTGTACGCTCACATTATGAAGAGATAATAGTTCGGGGAGTGTTGCTCTATTAGATATGTGCATGAACGTACAACGTTTTTCTATTAAGTTGGATGGGGAGTCTAATGATGTACTTAGGCCATCTTGAACAACTGAAAATGTACTAATTCATAAAATGAAATTCTTCATCTTTTGATTTAGAGCATTCTAGTATAAACTGAAGATACTTCGCTAATAATTCCGTACTGTGCGTAAATAGGTCTATAATTTTGTCTTACCATGTGTCAGTGACATGATTGTCCTGATTGTTACAAGACAACATGTAATGATAATGAAAGCATGCAGGTAGGCAGGTACTTCAAAAGAAATTCTGACTAATTAGCAGTAGATGGTTTTTAAATAATAAAATATTTGACCTCCACATTGGAAAAAAAACTGAAATCTTCAAATGTTTTATCAAATGCTTGTTATACAAAGATTGCTTAGGGAGCATGCTTCATATTTTGTCCATAATTAGTTTCATGCCCTCTGAAGCTGGTTGTGTGCAATAGCAATATAATCATTAATCTAAAAGCTTTGCCTATGGAAAGAAACACACTTAGCAAGTAGTGTGTTAAATCAAATCCCCCGACAGTTTCGTTTACTGAAATATTTTATTTCAAATATATACAGGTGCGTCATATGAACAGTCTTTGTTATTTTGTAATAAGTGATTGTATTTGCACCTGATGTAGATATAACAGCACTGCCATTATCATATTGTAATTAACATATTAAAAACTCGTTATCATTAAAAATAGTATTTTCCTCAGGTGCAAAGGAGGAAGTTGGTAGGTACATTATGAAAACGAAAGTGTGTTTCACAGTTACATGGTGTTAATTGAATCCATTGTATTTTGCCTAAATTTGACATCCATCCACCTGAAATTCAAAGAATTTTTGTTCAAGATTCCTGCAACATTTCTCCAATCTCACTTGATGTCACTACGAAAAAGAAATTGTATTATCCGATGTAATTATAAATCTTATTTTACTTTTTTTTTTATAGTTCTTGCGGATTCGTGAAATCAAAATATTCAAAGCGAATGCTCAACACAATTCTCTGTAAAGCAGTCTGTTTACAAAGAATGAGTTTTTTATTCATCATATACCTGTCATATGCTCTATATTTATAAGAATTTCAACACCTGCTTAATTAATGTCAATAATTTGTAAATTTCAATAGTTTTAAAATACACTTTCATTATTACAAAAATACAAGGAACATGAATGTTTATTGTACATGTTTTCTAATAATGTAAAGTATCTTAAGAAAATATATTAAAAATTCAATAATGATTGTTGCAGACATGTGGGAGTATAAAGGGGCTGTAATGTGTATACATAACTATACCTGTCTAGGTTGTATATAATAAATATTCGTTGATTATTAGTAGTAATTAAGTGCCTCCTGCATAGAATATAAAGAATGGCTTATTATTATTATATGCAGTAGAAAAACAATTTGTGCAAGTAATAAAAATTGATCTTGACATACAAATACTATGCTGCGGCATAACTGCATCTAAATAAGATTTGTAACCAGATTATATTCTGAAAATAAAATAAAGAAAAGACTCGGACAAAATTTTAATTAATTCTTAAGTCTCATGACAGCACATAAGATTTGTAAATTTTCTCATTGTTAGTTTTTCAAAGTTCAGCCATGGAATGAATGATGTTGTATGCACCATGTTATAATAGTTTTTTCCTAACTATGTCTACAACATCTGTTTTTGTTTGTCTTCTAACAATGTTATCAAACCTATGCTAACGGTTGTACTAACATTGATTTTACCTCTTTGTCCCAATATTTTATTAGGAACTTGTCTACTTTGATAAAGTTTGCTAAATACAAACTCATTAACGAATAATATAAGACAATTTTAAGAACATCTTGACAAATTTCAATAATTGATTTTTACGTAAATTATATAACTCTGGTTGTATGTTCGGAGTTTAACAGTCATCAAATTGTTTTCAAAAATGTACTGCAGTAGAAGATGTAAACATTAAAATTCTTGAGGTATACAAATGATATGAGTCAGTTTTTATAAAGAACACATCTTGTCAAAAATTTGATTTTAATCAAGAATTATTATAAAACTCTGGTTAAGTTTGCTTCACAAGTCCTGTCACCAAATTGTTTTCAAAATTATATTCTAATAGATGACTATGGTGGCCCATAGCAAGTTGTAGAAACAAATCTACACCTTGACAACATGCTATTTTAATAAAAATGGCATGTTGGCAAGTCGACAGCTTGGCAAAATGCTATTTTAGTGAAAAAAACCAAGAAGTGTCGACTTGACTTTACAATGCTGACAATTTCAATGTTACAAAATCAAAGCAGAACATATAAGAACATACAGAATATATAATATATTTTGCATCCACTTTGTTCAAACATAAGTTTGTGGCACCTGGTCTATGAAACTGAATTGATATGATTAGATAATAGTATCATGAATAATTATAATTGGTGACCTGGCGGTGACACAAGCCAATAACCATGTCAAATTAACTAGTGAGCTGTACGCCAGAACAATGGACCAGAAATCATAAGCAACTTCATAGTTTCTGTTGTTTAGAAAGACAAATTTGTGTGGTATAGAACCCACTTCTATGTACATAACACGGCAGAGGATAATTAGGCAGCAACTTTTTGTTCAAATAGCAATTCTCAAAGTTGCATATGTACATAAGGGACATTTTTTTAAACTAGATCAGTATTAATATTTGTTTGCTGCAACTATTGAGACATTAATTTTTACTAGTTTCTTTCAAGAACTTTGATATTACAAGTGCATGTAGAAAAGACAAAAACAGTGAAATATGGATAAGAAGTATAAACGAAGAATCTGTGACAGACATTATTATAATAATGTCACAGATTCTTTGTTTATACTTCTTATCCATATTTCACTATTTCTGTCTTTTGTACATGGATTTTCAAAATGAAGATTTCCAAAAACTAACAAGATGGTATTTTTTACTAATGGTGACCATATTGGGGATGAAAATGTTTGACCCACATTTTCACTGATTTTTGTTTTGTTCCACCTTTAGCTATTATTTGAATGGGTTTTGAGGTATTTTTGGACAATGTTTAATGAAGATATGATATATAGTTCACAAGGTAAAGAACATCCAGGAAATGAGAAACTCATAGTCCTGGGTTATAATGCTTATTGCATAAATCTGATTATTTCATTGTATTTTCATAACAGGCAATACACAGCTGTCCTCTTACTCACAATCAAGTGCCCCAGTTGTTAAGTAGACTTCATTAAAGCATGTTTAGTTATATCTCATTGGTTTTTCCTCAACAATGTTAAAGGTATTTACAGACATATTATTAAAATGCAGATACAAAAAATTTGAAAATAAATTTTAAAAATAAGCAAATTTGCTTTCCTTGAGGACTTTCAAAAACGTTTATTCAGTTGAGAAATATTACTTTTATAATTTTAAGCACTTATTAATATTTAGAATATTAAGCATTTTAATTTAAAAAAATCTTGTATGGTTTTAAAGGTTTTTGTGTATTGACTAAGAGTGTGTGAATTTTCTTGACTGGTGCTGTGGAAAGTACATGTCTATCAATATCATGGAAACTTCAAAGTCTGAGAAAAAATCAATTTCTAGCTCATGGGAAAAACGTGTTTCTCTTAATTTGTCGTTATTCCTCTGAAGCAGTGATTGTTAGTGTTCTGAATAACTTTTGGGGGAAATTGTAGACTATTGAACTTTCATCTTTTTAAAGATTTCTTTATTTTTAATAAATGCATCAGAGGTGGATGTATAAGAATTTATTAAAGTTGAAATTTTGAATTGGAGATTGTTTGATTCAACTCGATAAAAATTTATGACAATTTATATACAACCTTTACGAAAAATTAAGTTTTCTTACTATTCAATCCCTAAATGCTATTCCATTGGTTTATCAAGATTAAATTTATTTCGGAGAAAATCACCCAGGGGAAATATTTCTCACCAAAATTAGTAAAATTAGCGATTACTCCATGGTAAAAGCTGCTTTCCAATAATATACCCCATAGTAAAAACTCAGTTGCAAAAAGATCTATGGTAAAGGAAATCCAGAAGTATCCCCCCCCCCCATACAAAGCAACAAACTTTTTGAAATGTACACCCTATGGTAAAACACTGCTAAAGAGAAAATCCTGGTAAAGGGTTATTTCTTTTAAAATATTTACCCCATGGTAACAAGGTATTTGCAACAAAATACCCATGGCAAAAAGTTGTTAAGTAAACTTGAAGAAGATATCCCTTGGTAAAAACTGAAAAGGGGGCCCAGAGGGTGGCACATACATACTGTTACTTTGAATGACAGTGCCCCCCCCCCTCCCCGGGAGTAAAGTACTATATCCAGAACATATTTCATAAGAAATAATAACTACTTGTAATTTTTACCCAGAGTTCTCCTTTTCTAACCTTACAAATAAAATTCAATCAATATTTTTAATTTCAAGTCCACAATGAGCTTGCATCCCAAATTTGTATGCATATAATAGTGGTTAACTGTATAACATTTATTAGTTTGACGATGAATCAGTTTTGCTAATTGAACTACTAGAATTTACTGATTTATGCTACTTTGTTGATTACATACTATAAGAAATGTACAGTTAGAATATAGACTTGGACACATATTTCATTCCATGCAAAATTAAATGTCGCATCTTATATATATAGAATATAAAATATCGAGTTTCAGTCATTTCTTGGTAGAAGTGGATGATCAGATGAATATTTATAATTTCATTTAAAAAAAATCTTGATCTAGGTATTATGGTAGCATCTTTTACAATTTCTTTGTGGATTAACATATCGTGGATTTGTTCATCCATGCCCTGCTTCCGACTTTGAAGCCTAATGGAGAGTGGAATACATTTAAACAATGGTATGCACTCACTGGAAGGAAATTCTCTCTGACTCATTCTGGGTTATCAAATATAATTTCTAAGAATTTTAATATTAAAATATCATGCTTGAATGCATGGAGTCAGTCATCCCTGATATATACATTCATTTGTTTCAATGATGAATGAATGATAGCTGTGTAAACATACTTATATTACAATGTTTTTAATTAAAATAAGACAAGTAATGAAAACATAATAAAAAGATGTTTATAGGTAAAGCATGAAAGTGAAGTCATTAAAATGCCTACATGTGTCCAGTAATTATTTTTTAATGTTCACCATTTAATAAATTTCAAATTTGCACTAATTGTGAAAATGAAAACATTTTACAAAATTTCTGATTGGCTGTTATTTCTTCTCTGCTGATTTTGAACAGTGGTTCATTAAGACATGAACTGGATGGGTCGGAAAATTTGTCGTTTTACTACAATATTAAGTTATTCCTTGGCATTATATTAAGAAGTTGCATGAAAATCTGCTCTTAGCTATCCTCCTTTGAGCAAATCTGCCTCTGTTAGAATATAAAATTTGCCTTGTGTTATCGTAGTTAATATTACCATGGATTTAGCTCATGAGCAAAATTAATGTACTTTAAGTTAACCAAAAATAGCATGAAGTTTCCCCTTTGTATTTGTGTCTATGAATTAGATTCTGCTTCCAGAATATGGAAGAGTGCATTTTCATGAAAAGAAATCTAATAAAAATGAACTATAATAAGGTTTCCTCTTCTTTATTAGTAAAAATTGTTTTTGCAGTTACTTGTCAAAACCTATCAGCATTAATTAGCTAAAGGCTTCCATATTTTTTTTACTTTCGCCTCTTGCGTTTACTGTTTAAAACGCAATTCATTAGTTTAAAAGCTATATTAATGGCTAAATGAATGGCAGTTTTAGTAGTTTTGATCGTGTTTCGCAGTAGATTGGATTAACATTCAGATTCTCTGACTTTTTAAAGTTTCATCATTCAGGATTGCTCGGGCAAATTATTTAATTCAATTTTTTAACTGGTACTCAAAAAGGTGGTACCACAAATCTAACCACATTTATCTCCAAACACACTGGTATATTACTTTGGCATGTCCCTTAACAGTCTGTTTTCCTACAGTAGATCTTCATGTAGTCTTGCTGTTGCATAGGGCTCATTCAACGCTTCTCCAAGTATTAATGTTTTGCCTTGAAGAAGCGGCCTCCTCGCGTGACTGCATCCATCTATTTATAACTTAGTCATCCTGATTTACAGGTACTCGGGGGCTCCAGCTGCATCATGTACATGAGTGAAGTATGGCTGGTTGGACAATTCAATGTTTCCACTAGTTTTGAGTAATATTCCATTTCCACTAAAACACCAGACAGAAAACAAGCTTTAGTAGCTTAACATGAATTGTTGTTGTGCTCAAAGCATGTCTTTATTTTTCTTTTTTACCGGTGTTAAAGTTGAGTGTAATTTTCAATATACAACAAGCTTTCTGACAGGAATCATCAAATTGTACCATATATGTTAGGTATAATTGGATCATTTTCACCTTACAAAACATTTTGAAGAAATTTGTCTCTATTTGTTCTTACTTATTTATGCGAATGCAATACACCAAACAGAAAAATTTTAGTCTATATTGATCGGAAATTTTAAAACTATTTGAATGATGAAATAGCTATTAGAATAAATTAATACAAATTCATTAACATAATGCATAGCAGAATCCTAATGAACTGATTATGTCAACAGAGCTACAGTAAAAAGGTTACAATGTGCCCGTGCTATCAAAGAACAGTATTCATGTTACTTACTATTGTGTTTGTTATTCAGCACCTATTAAACATAGCATAGGCAAACCCTAAACAAGTATGTATAATTCACCAAATGCTCCCGATTTATGTATGTCTATAGCCAACTGCTAAACAAATTGGATTCACACAATTAACAAAAACATTATGCTAGCTTGTCAATCTCATTACCATAAAAAAATATCCAACTTCCTGACTCAATAATTCAAAAATTCAGCAGACCCACAAGAGATACGACAATAATAGATTCATTTATTACAAAATTGGTTGTAAGCAACACAAAAATTATATTTGAAACTGGATAGCTTAATATTTATATTTCTATCAAAAATATAATGCAGATTGTGACACGTGCGGGTTATTTTCCTTCTTTTTAGCCTTTTTTATTCAAATTATCTGAGTATGTTTTCAGTATGTTTCATAATTATATAATTATTCTCCCTCAATACAATTTTTCATCTAAATTTGACAGTAAAAGCAGTTAGTTAAAAGCAAATATTCACCAGGAAAAGAACTTTTCTAAACATGTTTTAGAAAATAAATTATTACAATTTTATTGAGCAAGCCTTAGAAGACAAATATCAGCTATAACATGTCTAATAAAAACTATTTTAAAAAATAATTTAAAACAAACAAATCTGCTGCATTTGTAATATTCCCCCGAGGTGCGTATGATAATTTATTCATTTATTCATATTAATGTGTAGTGATGGAGGTTCTCATTTGCCAGATAAAAGAAGTTAATCAAGGAAGGATCAATACTGGGTCATTATTCCATACTCGTAGCTGCAGTGTGTGTTGTCTATTCAGTGTTGTAATACTGGTGTTGGTATTCGTTTTCTCACATTTTCACCATTAAACATGATGGGAGGTATGTTTTTAAAAAAATTATCATTCTATCTTTAGTTTGATCTATAAATTGTTATAAATTTCATCTGTATATCTGTGTCATGTAGGTTCTAGGTCTCTAAGCCATGGTATCTACATGTGGAAAGTCTCCACTATGATATGATACAGATGAAAATAGTCGTATGTATAATTGAAACCTCTCCTTCTTTCTTCTATTTAATAATTTTAATTCTGTTTTATATTGAGCTACATCAAGGTGTTTTTAATATATTCACACTGCTTGTACTCCTTGTGGGATTTAGGTTGGATTTAGGTCTCTAAGCTGTGGTTGATATATATATGAAAAATCTCCATTGCGCTGTGATTCCATCAGTGTAATGTAGAAATATGACAAAATTTAGCTTTAGTCTGTTTCGGTTTCTTTTCTTTGTGGTATGTTACGTTTGGGTTTCTCTCAATTATAAGAGAAAATGTCCACATTACTATTAGAATGTATTATGTAGTTATAGTTACAATCCTTATTATGTAACAACGGCTTCACAGATCATGTTCCTTTCTAGACACAACCGCCATTGGTCATAGGATTTTTTAAAAATCTCTTGCAAATGTCTTTGAAGAGAATTATCAGCCAATGTGTCTTGTAATAGAAATTAAATTAACAGGCCTAATTGTTTCTAGTGTCTCAGTGCCTATTTCATGAAATCATAGCTATTTTCTTTAAGCTAAAGGCGATCCCTTTATATATTGTCAATCTGTTATATTGTCAGGAAGCATAAAATATTATCAGGAAATTTGTGACAACAGTAATATTTCATTGTATTGCTATCTATATTATTATTATATTAGCTTCCATAACTAATAATGTAGGTAACTGTTGTAACAGATTTTTGACCACCTGCTTGCATATTATAATGACCCCCATATATGGTAGTACTAGTACCGGGTACTAGTGTTTACTCTCTTATTTTTATCACGACAGCTCTACGCAGGTTACATTTTTTAAGTGATGCAGACAGTGAGGGAGAACAGGAACTTCATGAAGTATCTTAAGATAATTAAAATTAATTCGACTTAATAGTGCAGTTGATGATGAGATTCACAAAAGATTTGATAACAAGTATAACTGCTGCGCATTTCTGCAGTACCGGAGGTATTTAGCGAATATTAACAGCCGATTTTATTCTGACAGATTGAGGATGTATAGTGCTAAATCCTGTTAAAACTACCAATAGCCAATGAAATGATTGCTGCATATTTATAGGTTTTGTTGCAAAAAGCAAGGAGTCAGAATTGTACCCGTCATCCCCTATCAGATGCTTAGAAAGTGCTTTCAGGCATCAGGTAGTAAAGGGTACATCTTTTAAATAGAGTCACTATGGTATATTTTTAACTTTACCTTCAGGAAATTCTTAATCATATCCCCATAAAGCTGGTGGCTTGCTAGTTTGATTTGTGAGGACTCGGATGTATATAATTATAAGATGTGTCTGGCTATTAGTATACATGTGCTAAATTATGCCAAAACTCTGAGAAAGTACATTGATGTCAATAATAAAGGTTAAGCCTGCAATGTATGTTCATAAAACATTTATGCCAATCTAGCCAGTGTAAATAGCAGTGGTTCATTTGGCATCTGTATTAGCAATGAATAAATGATGATCACCCGGTATTGTTTATGTCAGCATTAATTGTATGTATGTTATTATGAGTGCATTGGTTTTCTAGTATGACAAAATATGGAAACTGATCATGATTCATCTGTTTATTAATAATTTATGATTTTCCTTTCGTGACTGATATGGGTCAAATTTCAATTCTAATTTTGGTTTACCTGGAAGTAC
Organism: Phoronis ovalis; assembly: GCA_028565635.1. NCBI lineage: Eukaryota > Metazoa > Phoronida > Phoronidae > Phoronis > Phoronis ovalis. Next base: position 17,099 of record JAOXYB010039173.1, on the reverse strand, counting down.
ATTAAGTACAAATAAGTATTTTTTTTACAAAGAGGAATAACATAGTTTATAATTGTCATTTTCTCATGAAATCATGCTGAGTTTGAACCCTAGAAATGTCAATCATAATTTACGGAATAGAATATTTTAGTTTCTATAATATATGAGTTTAACAGTCATTTTTGCCTCTGCTATGTATTATGAGAAATATAGTCTTGACATCATATTTGTGCTTATCGAATAAATAATTCATATAATAGGTTTAGGTGACTCTGTATCTGTGCTTACCTACATAAATTTGGATAGTAATATACAAATATTAAACGAAAAAGTATAGATAAATATTTAAAGCATGTGATGTTATTGTGGATATAATAGTGATCGATCTTCCTCATACTCATGCAGAATAGTTTATTTACCAAATGCGCAAATAGAAAAATATATAAATTAACCTGTTTATTATACTTGAAATGAATCATGAATTCATTCATATATTAGTAGGGAACCTATAAACTGTCACAGAAGCGAATAATATTAATTTATAACTTAAAACTTCATAGGTACATTAAGTATATTCTGGGACTATTTTATTATTGATTTTGCCAATGAAATCCAGTTTTAAATCAGCTAAAGTTCTGACAATTTCTCATCTATATGGATCCATTGTGGTCTCTGACGATTATTGTCCTGTTCACAAACATTCAGTGATTATTTCAGATTGTTAAGTGTGCCACTATGTCCCACCTGTCTAGTTAATAGTCCGCCTATTTTAACATTTTCTTATTATTTGTAAAATAACAAATTCATCAATTCAATTATTAAGAAAATGTAGTAAAATTGAAATTATATATACCTCATTACTTTGCATCATAAATAATCAATTATTATGATTACAAAAAAGATTTAAGTTCAAAACAAATAAAAAATCATTTTCAGTACCTGTTTAAAATTTAAGGAAATTATTATACTTATAATACCTGGATGTTTTATTTATTGGCACACTTCTGTTATCAGTGAATGTCTTTGTTTGATTAGTTCAGCCACGTGCCAGCTGTCAACTTATAATTTACTATACAATATTTGGAGAGAAACTAACCAATCAGGAGATAGCATTCAGTCTTTGTGTTATTCTCTACATTATATCTATATTTTGAAGGTAAATGAATTATACCAGACAAAGCACATTGTGTACTGTATATAGCTGTAACATTATTATAAGACCTGTAGTTTGTTAAGAGTTTGGAAAGTGTTCAGAAGGCTAACATCAAGTTTAAGGATTTTTCATTGAATCATGGGTGTGATGACACAGGCAGCGCAGCCAATATACCAAAATATAGCATGCCAAAATATGCAGACTTATACATGCTGTCCTAGTCCCACCAATGGAGGTAGGAATATTGACTATTTTAATATAAAGGTTTCTGTTATCCATACTTTTGTGTATGATAGGCTAGATGTATTTGTATTTTAAAATCACCCATTATCATCCCTGGTATGGTGGTACATTATCATCCCTGGTATGGTGGTACATTTTTGGCTCCCAAACAAAAACAAGATATGAAGATATTATTTAATATAGCAGGTTCCTTAGTGGAATAAAGAAATTTCTAATATTTAATTCAAGATAAGAATTTCATAAACCAGCCTACTATCTGCTGTCAGTAAAACTAAACAGTCATTTAGTGCGATTGAGTGTAAAATTGTTGACATAGAGAATTACCCACTGAATACACATTTGGTTTTTCTCTATTGTAGCAATGACTTTCAAATAGACATAAAGGGGAGAATAGCTTTTCAGCATACTTGTCAGTTCATGTCTGTGCCACACATTAAAGTTTCATAAATGTTAGGTATATAAAATTCCTGAAATGGTATTTAATAATATTAATTTTAAATAAGTTTGTGAGGTACTTTATTTTTTGGAAATGTTTCTTTGAATATTAATAAAGTTTAAAGAACATTTAATATTTGTATTTTAACAGTAATAGATGTGTAGTAATAACAGAGGTGTAATCATATAAGGTTACCAGCATTGTTATTTTGCCTGACATTTCGTAAATTGCATGTTTAGATATAGTACCTGTATGCAGTACACAAAACGTGACATTTACTTGTGTACTTTTAAAAATAATACCTTCTTTGTTGCTAAAATTGTAACAGCAGGCAATACTGAACATCAGCTTTGTGTGAAAATCCCTGAAATGTCCCATATTTTATTTTGTAAGATAAAACAGATTTTGTCTGATATATTTTGTAAATTGCATGTTTAGATATAGTACCTGTATGCAGTACACAAAACGTGACATTTACTTGTGTACTTTTAAAAATAATATCTTCTTTGTTGCTAAATTGTAACAGCAGGCAATAGTAAACATCAGCTTTGTGTGAAAATGTATGAAATGTGCCATATTTTATTTTGTAAGATAAAACAGATTGTGTCTGATATATTTTGTAACATTCGTGAACAATTGTTTCTTTTATTACAAAATGGAAAAGTTGGTTTTAAAAATGTATTTTATATTTTTATGTGAAAACAAGGCAATATTGTAGGAACTATTTAGTACATTTGGGATTTTTTAAGTTATAACTACTTGTAAAAATTATTTGAAGTGATCAAGCATTTTGCTATAAGACACATTAGGTAGTTTTAATATTCATAGTACATATTAGCTGAAATGGGAGAATAGAGTAGTCTTATCTCAAGGGATGACATCAGATCAAAGCAAATGTGTTTCCACGGTGATAGAAAAAAATGTATTTTGTATAAATTGACACTGACTAAGACAGATGAATACTCCGTGAACAATTCCTGTGGGGAGTTTTTGTGCTGATATGATAATTATTTAAACTTTGTTCAAATAAGCAAGTGGAAATATCTGGAAAGTTTCTGCAAAATGCTTGGCTTGACTTCCTCATTTACTCTAAAATTCTCCAAGGGATAGTTTTTAATACAGAAAGAGATTTGTAACATTTGAAACATACTACCTTACCTGTGTAATTATGATAGTTTTCTAGGTATGATAGTTAATCAAATATTGTGTATAAAAGGAGGGCTTTTACACCTGCCCAAATTTTAACAATACCAGGACACAATAAGCAGGTGATAAGTGTGGACCTTGACCTTAATACTGTGAATTTATTTACTGATAGTCCAGTTTATCCTTAAAATAGTACATAACCTGCTTATTAAGATATCTGAAGAAGGTTTAGAAGTAATAAAATGTCAGACGTTTTTGTTATCCATGTAAATATCTACTTTTAGTTTTTATAACAAGATCACATGACAATAACAAGAGATATTGTAGTGCATTAAATTTAACCAAGGTTAATAGTGTAGCAGAGATCTTTTATTCTTATGGATTAGATTCCTTGAAAAAATCAATAAAATTTAGTCTTGTCATTTTCTCACATATAATGTGTAATAGAACATTATTTTGTGATTTGTTTAACCATGATGTTCGACTTGTTGGGTTAACTTAAGCAGAACATACAAAATATTATCGTTATTTGAATTTCTATTTCATGTCCAACAGACCAAGGGAAATATATTTTACATGAATTTTTTGGAAATACTAAGGAATTTTATTGTATAATATATAGTGCGAGAATATAAGTCCCTCAGATATGATTCCGTTGATCTCCACAAAAAGTGTATACATTTTCTACTTGACATTCAACTTTTATGCACAAACAGTACCTAAGTTATTAACAATTTACATATATATGTTTTTGTATTGCATCAAATGGAACACTGTACTGTATTCATACCGGATGCAAGAACTATCTGATATAAATTACTTTCAAGACATTTTTTCTATTTGGGATTATTACATTCAGAAATATAATGAAACATGTCTACCATTTTGATTTATATATCTAATAAAGACAATCTGATATTTTTTAAGAAGCAATTGCAGTGACCCTTTCATGTGATTTAATTCATTAATTTGCTTTGATCAATTTATCTAAGCAAAGCAAATTCTATCTGCAGCAATTTATGAAATTACTGTTGGAAGAAAATTGTCTCTTCGAAAACAAAGTATCTTGAGTATTTAAGGAAATAATGTATAATATTATTATTGTTTTATTAATAAACGAAGCCCACAAAATGTGACTTTACAAAAAAATAATTGCCTTCAGTAAAATAATTATTTTCTGTAATCAGTAGCAAAATTTGAATTGTAAAATCTAGTTTAGCTATATATAATGACAAAAGGAACATGATTTTCTACAAATGTAATGTTGGTATCTGCTTTGTTTCTAAACACTAGAGAATTCTATTTGTTTCTTGAAAAAAATTCTTTGACACATGTCCTGTGCATAATTCCTAATCAGTTGTCTTTTGAATGGGTGTAATTGCATTGCAGGGATTTCTTCTTGCTTTTATTTACAATACAATGAGTCACTAATATAATTTTGACCAATATTGGTAATGATTATGCCTCTTTTGTCAGACATTGATTTATTGTAATCTCAGATTGTTGGCTTAAATATTTTCTCACATGTTTCCTATTTGTTATGCCTCATAAATTTCCAAGTTGTATGATTATATTTTTTTCTTTTTTATGTAACTCCTTATAAAATTTACATGTTTTGTTAAAAATAAATAATTCGTAACATGCATGGAAAAATTTCTGCAAAGAAATTATAGATGTTTTATGATATTTTAACTCTAAAATGTCTTTTCTTTCTTTCAGAGGACAGAAAGCTATTTGTGGGTATGCTCAATAAACAACAAACAGAAGATGACATACGTCGTGTATTCGAACCTTACGGCACAATTGAGGAATGCACAATTCTACGAGACCAAAATGGAAACAGCAAAGGTCAGTTAATTTTGTAAAACCTGGGAAGATATGGAGATGACATTGGGAAAAAAAATGGAGAAAAAAACTGTTTTTACACTGAATATGTTTGAACACAAAAAATACGAGTTTTTTCTTTATTTTTCACATGAACACTTATGAATTGGAATCAGTATTCACAGAATTTGATTAAAGCTGACAATAATTTTCAAAACAAACATTGTGGACTTTTTATGCTAATTATCAACCATTACTGTAATGAAAAAGTATAGCTTTCTCTGAGGCAATATTATTTTTCAAAAAAAGTCATTAACTAAAAGCTTCCTGAAATGAAACATTAGAAAAAAAATCTATACCATTTTCGTGGTTAATACTAAATATATTAGGATTGATATGCAGTAAATTTTTAATCTGCCCATGGCTACGATTTTATGAGTCCTTATAATTGCTTTTATTTAATACACTTTTTGGACATTAATTTTTAATGTCAAAGATTGTAACTTGAGGTTATGATTAGTGAGTGGTTAATACAAAACTTCCCTGTGATAGGAGTTTCAGTAATCCTGCAGCATTAATATCCTTCTTTTACTCTGATTCTATCCTTTTCACATTATATTCCTACGATAAAAATTATATTTCCTGCTAATATATCTACAACATTCTTTCAAAATATTGTTGTTATATTATTTTTGTTTTTTAGTTAATGTTTCGTACTTATGAAAAATTCTCACAATGAGTTGGCTTCCTTATTGCATTAACTCGGTGAATGCATTTGGATTAATGTGTGTGCACAAGTACACAAAGGTATTTCAATTCATTTACTTTTGGGAATTGCTTTAAGGACAAAAGTTGGGCACGATTTGCTTTAAACCTTTCTATTTGATTGCAGGTTGCGCCTTCATAAAATATGGCTCACACGAGCAGGCAATGGCTGCCATAAACGGTATCCATGGTAGTCAAACTATGCCGGTGAGTACATGTCTATTAAAATTGTAAGCAAACATTTAAATCTTCAATCAATGCACCATGTATCAACCCATTATCAGTAACTTTGAAAATTGCATGGAGATTTTAATAATCATTTCTCTTTGGATTACAATTTTACACTTTTACCCATATAATGATGTTACCCTTTAGGAATAGCACGCACTACTTTTTGTCTATTTTTGGAGACATTGTGAAGTGATATAAAGCTTACACTTTAATAAATGCTCCAGAATCAATTCCTATATAAACTGTTTGTTTAGTGACGTTCTTATGTTCATGTAAATTTTATATAAAAAATCAGCAGACTTCTTTGTTACTTATGCGAAGATTGTTACTTATGCCAGCATTAAGTAGCATAAAATGAAAAAAAAATTGGCACATATATTGTATGCTTCTCATATCATGCATAATGCAGACGAGAAAAAAAGTTGCATTTTACTCAAAGCACTGATTAAGTACATCACATAAGAAAATGTAAAAAGGAAATGAAGCATGTATTTTCACAAATATACACACAAGTAGTCTTTCTGATTTTATGAAATAATCTATTCTTCTTTACTGAGTAACCATCATCTTCATTCATATTTTAATATAACAGTAGCTAAAAACAAATAGGTCATCAGGCAGATAGAATTTAACTTTCTGACAGTATAAAATGCTGCTATAGTGTTTGTCTCATGTGAGAATTTGTTTTTTTGTAAAAGTAAGATTTTATGCTAATAACTATACTACATTTTTGTTTTTCACACAAAAGAAAGTTTTTAGCTAACAGTTTGGTGAATAAGATAAACACTGTTACATAGTGCAATGCCCTGTATTATAACAAGATTAACCATATTGTGCAGTACAGCTGACTACAGATGGTGGATTTATTTTAATTAGCTCAACATAATTAGCTAGTGCATGCAATGCAGTATTTTTAACAAACTACTGTCTGCGTGTTGCTTCATTAATTTTTTGTCTGACAAAATTGCAGATTTTTGAAGTAAACTTTAAAAATTTCATAAAATAATGTAACAGTTGGCAGCATATTTTACCAAAGTAAACATTTTGATAAGTTTATCATATCTTGAGTTTTGCTTTGTTTCAAGTAGTTGTCTTATCAAGTGGTATACTATTGGTTACAGTGCTGACCTTCTGTCTCACACTTCATTTAAATTAGTTTTTATCAAATTGAAACTGCCAATAACCAAAACATGAATATGTAAAACATTTTAACTCCATACATGATTTGGGTAATACTTAAAAAAATATATCTTCAGAACAGATTTTAAATACAAAATTTATTTTTGTGGATGATGGATCTATGAATTTAACCAATCATATGCAATAGATGTAAAAAAAAAGGAAAATTTGATCTTTTTTGCAGCATTAATTATAAAATTTATTGTTAGATTAAAAATATCCCCAAGGAAAATTCAGGATCTAGCTTCACAAATTAATTTTAAAATAATCCTATCACATTATTCCAGTTACATAAACCATTATTTTTTACTATTTTCTGATTAATCATAATTTATGTTAATTTTTTGTAATATTTTACAGGGAGCATCTTCAAGTGTAGTCGTCAAATTTGCCGACACTGAGAAAGAACGTCAGTTACGTCGCTTCCAACAGATGGCAGGACCACTTGGTATCGTAAATCCTTATCCAACAATCACTCCAACTTTTGGTACTATGGGAGCTTATGCTGCCCACCCTCAGGTAAATGAAAAATGTTGCAGAAAGAATTTCGTATTTTTAAAACAAGTTGTTGAAAACTTTGCACTCATACTCTGATGAAGTTAATCTCGCTAAGATGCCTGCCCGGAAACTGTTGGCATAGTGTCTTTTCTGCTTAATTTAGAATGTATACCATCATTAATAATGTACTGGCTTGTTTCAAGGCAGGCTATCATGTAGATGTGTTGAGATTCCTTCTGGTAAAGACAAAACAGAAAACATAATATTAATAGAAAGATAGAATATATTTTAATTTCTTTTAACTTTGTTATAACTGATTTTTATAAAAAGAATCTTATAGTGGTATAAGTTAATTTGTTTTTAATTTTGTTTTCTTTACCTTGTTTTAGATCATGCAGCAGCAAGCTTTGATGGCTACTGGTCAGAGTGCATTTATTAACCCTGTGGCTACCGCTGCACTCACACAAATGCAACATTTTAATGCCATCAATGTAGCTAATGGTCTCACAAGCGCTGCTCTTACGCCTACTTCAGGTACAGAGCAATATGTCAGTATGTATATATTTCTTATTATCCCATTTCTAAATGTGTTAAGTAATTTGCAAATATTGTCTCTAGTAAGAATCTGTACGTGGACTATATAAAGAAGTAAGCTGGCGATGTATACAAAAATAATTACCTAAACACAAAATGCATTTGATCTTGTGTAGTAAAAATTATTTAATTTAATTTTCTAAATTTGAATGTTTGAAGGTGAATTTCAATGAAATTATTTTCTATTGGAGACATTACCAAGATATCAATAACATTTGATACATTAACAATATGAGTACAATTCTTTTTAAAGAACTCTTGTACAGATGTTAATAGGAAATACAGCTAACGATTGTGTTAGTAATTTGGTGCACTCTGCTAATTCAAAATAAAAGTTGTTTGTATTTCTTATAATTATCGTGTTCAGTGTCGGTGCCACTTTGATTACCTGTTTTCTTATAATTCTGTTTATTCTTATAATCATAAATTATTTGAATGACAGAAAAACAGTAACGTTAAAGAAGGACCAATTAAAACTGCTACAGCATCTTCCCAGTACATCAACATCATACCCATCTTGCTTGTGGTTCGGCTCAGAAAAAAAACTACTTATTTATATTTGTAGGCACTGGTACTACTAGTGTTAATGGTACCACACCAACTGTATTGTCACCAACTGTGCCTGCATTCCCGGTAGCTGCCGTTAATGGACAAGGTCCCGAAGCATACGTTACAAGCATTCCACAGTATGCTGGTGTGTAGAATTATACATTTCTTGTTAAATTGGATTTTTTATTCAGTGGTACACAAATATTCCTTAAACTTATATATATTTAAGTGCATGATGTATCCTGAATTGGAATCTATTTTAACTGTAATTTTTGTATCACGGTTCAGGGCACCACAATTTGGTTTCTGACAAAATTCCATTAAACTAATAAAATTTGCATAAAGCAATATCATTTAAGTTTGGTACAGTTAAATGATATTGTATTTAAGAGTCACATTCTAAGGTTGGTTAAATACTTTCAAATATTACCAGCCAAAAATATTTACTTGCGCAAAGTGTTTAACAAGAAAGTGACCCATTTTGATCTGGCAAATGTATTTCCAACTCTGCATTACATGGTATTGGAATTATGTCACTAGCCAATTTATATTTGTGTAATATATAGTGACTGTGAAGCTGTAACTTTTCCTACATCACTGTTTGTTTGCTTGATGGAAAAGGTGTTCTAATGGTGTTTAGTACCTCCTCATGCAAATGGTTAACTTTTAGCTCTTTACAGAGCCTGTCATAAAGTTTTGCCTAGACATGACAACAAATAACTAATTGTCTTTTTATAAAAAAAGCTATTTTATTTAATAAAAATCAGCAAAAAAAATTTTCCTCAATATTTGAGCTTCAAATATTAAAAGTGTGTACTTTAAGCATAAAAGAGACAATTAGTTATCTTTTGCTGTAACTGTAGCAATCATCATGCTTATACTGTCTGTGATTGGCTGATCGTATAGCATCTTCTGATTGGCTCAATTTTGTTGTTTCAGCCCAACCTATTATGAATGGCGATCCTCTACAACAGGCGTATACGGGTGTTCAACAATATGCCGGTATTTGTTGTTCTAAATTTTTTTTTTTTTTACAGTAAGCAGCTATTGAAATGATGGGACACTAAAATATACAATTTAGGTATCAGTGTGGTTTATTGATGCAGGTTTAACAAGTACCATACTTTTTAACAAATATGTTGTCCAATTTTTGGTGGAAGATTTTCAGTACTTGCATTTGAAACATGCATCATAAACCCGTGTTCACCAATCACAATAGTGGCTTACTGGTCTACACAAAATGTTCTTTTTATAAAGCAAACTGTATTATAATTTTGTTGTGTTTCACTGGTAGGTAACACATGATCACAAAAATGTGTGATAACACTTTTGAGACTGCCATTTTTTGTCCCTCACTTCGATGTAAAAACATGTCTGTATATCTCCAAATGTATGAATAAACTGGGGAATATTTTGAATTTTTCAAAGTAGACAGATTCTTTGATAAAAACAAGATTAAATTTTGAAGGAATAGGTTGTTAGCTATTTTCCCTTCTAAAACATTTTCCAATTCATTCATGCATTTGGAGATACGGGCAGGTTTTTGCATCAAAGCAAGAGAAAAAATGGCCGCCCCAAAAGTCTTATCACACGTTTCTGTGATCACATGTTACCTACCAGTTTGTTTGAGTATACCACAAAGATACACATTTCAAAATTAAAATATGGATGCTTTAAAAAAGGAGCAATTAATTCTCATTGTCTGTGCGGTTCAACCGTACCAGTTTTTCATTGTTCATAATTGTACTGAAATAACTGTTGTTCAATATTGAAACTGTTGGTGATGCTGCCTTGTGGTTCTTTGTCATTATTACTGCATCGTGTTCCAGTATTTGTAGTATGGTCTTAATTTCACAAGTCTATCATAATGATTCTCGTCCTCTTTGCATTCCATATTAATTATATAGCTACAGTACCAATGAGTTCTGTAAACTTGGGAGAAATTTCTGGCAGTCCTTATATATGCTCATGTCAGTACAAGATTTTCCAGATTTATTTTATTACATATGTCACTAGAAGCCTTGTACATTACTCTAAAATCCAGTTTTACTTGGAGCACTCACCGAGTCTGTTCCTCATAATATTTGTTCCCGAGACCAGTCTGGCTGGTTCACAAAACTTAGATAGGTCGTCCACCTGGTAAGGGGAAACAGATCTCCCTTTGTAAATAATTCCCCACCAAATGAGTCATTTAAGCATAAAAACATCTTTTTTCTCAAATTTCAACTGGCAGATACAGTTTTCCTGCATATTCAGCTAAACCAACAAATCGTTTATTCCCGGGGGGAATTTAACAAAAAACTTTGTAGGGAGGTGGGGCACAGGCTTAAAACCGGATCCTCTCAACTATTTTTTTTTCTGCCAAAAAACCAGTTTGCTTAACTTTTTTTGCTACAAAACCTGATTGCTAATTTTATTTTTATTTTTTGTAGCTACTTACCCAGCTGCATATGCAGGACAGTTCCCAGCAGCCGCGGTGGCTGCTCCCCAAGCAACCATAGCTGCTGCACCTATTCCACCTAAAGAAGGTAAACTATGTAGTAAAAACAACTTCAACAACATCCTTAAAAAATCAACTCAAAGCGACGTTATTTCAATATTTAGTGCATATTGAAATCATATATTGCTTCTATGTATCAAGTTTGTATGGCTATACTCTTTGCTTGTTATTTTAGATACTGGTAACAGGAATAAAAAATTCAATAAATTGCATTGTGTTTCAATGTAGAATGCTTCACTTTCTTTTTAAAACCTGACTTTTGAATCAATATTTAGATTCTTTTTTACCATGGATATTAAACATGTTTCCGTATGTATTTTTATAGTGATCTTTGTTGGACCTGAGGGATGTAATTTGTTCATCTATCACTTACCACAAGAGTTTGGTGATGCAGAACTTGCTCAGATGTTTATGCCATTTGGCAATGTGATTAGTGCTAAGGTGTATGTAGACCGGGCTACTAATCAGAGCAAATGTTTTGGTAAGTCAATATTTGAAAAATACAAAATGTTATATTTTATTCAATCTGCTTTAAAACTGAATTCAGTTTTTTAAAAGTATATTTTTGAATTAAAAGAAAGGGCAAGCTGTTGATTATCATTTCAATTAGAACAATGTTTTAAAATGTATAACTGAATTCGGATACTGAACAAAAATTGGAAGCTTACATTCATATTTTCCTACCATATCACAAACTTTTTGTATCACAGTTGTCTCAATGAAACTATTAATTATTGAACAATTACTGAAAGAAAAATGTTTAAGTACCTTTGTTTCCATTTTTGTAGGTTTCGTAAGTTTTGATAACCCAGCAAGTGCACATGCAGCTATCCAGGCTATGAATGGCTTTCAAATTGGCATGAAACGTCTAAAAGTTCAGCTTAAGAGACCAAAAGACCAGAGCAAACCATATTAAAGACATGGTAAGACATTTCAAATTGTTCTAACAGTGACATATCTTCTGCATGGTTCCCTAACAGCACGAATCATATCATTCTTTATTATTATAGTTATGTAATCATTTTCAAACCTACTTAATTTTATAAAGGCATGGTTTCAGATGCAACTAAACAAGGGTAGACATTATTGCTGATCACAAGATCAAGCCATTGCAATCACAATAGTTTCTAAAATAAAAAAGGCTATTGCATTAACAAAATTAATCCTAACGGATGTTTCATCGTCAAACTGGTTATGTGCATAATTATCTGGATTTTGCTGATCAAATCTTGTTATTACAGTTTTTAAAAAACCAATCCAAACCAATTGTATTCAAATACAATAAAATATCTTATTGTTTTACAATGGCCATTAAAAGTATTAGTTAGAAGTTACAACTGGTGTTCCAAGCATGATCTGTAGGATCCTAGCTATCCACATTAGGTCGAACTGTTAAGGTAGATGGATTCCCTATTTATTTAATTCAAAGCACCTGACCTATAAATCATTTCTTCCTCTCATTGATTGCACGCTGTTACCATATACAGGCATTAAAAGTGGAGCTGACCCAAGGTGGTATATTGACATCTGTTATGATTGACCACTGGTTGAGTAAGTCAACATCGTCGTAACCACAAGTGTTAATGGAGGTGGTGGCGTACAACTATTGTCTGCTTTGTTGAATTTAATTTCTTGATGTTCCAGATTCCAAGTCAATATATTCCTTGTGTTCAGCAGATCTTTAGCATGTTGTGCATGTGTCATATATTTCCCAGAAGTCCCTTTAAAAATGGCCTCCTAAATTGTTGTTAACATATATTCAAAGTGTTATTATCTATATATATACACACACTCACTCACTCAATCAATCTTTTTGGTCCTGTGTGGGTCTTAAGGCTGCATTGCAGCTTTTCATTCTTTTTTAGTATAACTGTAGGCTACTATTTGTTTTGTCATGACAAACAAAATCTGCAACAACAAGACCGACCTGTTATAAGGACATATATGTACCTAATGTCATGAGTGGGAATTATTATTAAAGCAATATATTTACCAGTAGACCTTTTGATTTTTTTAGTGTACTTTTCAAATCAACCCTGCTTTATTTTTGCCGTATTGTAACATCGGTAGTGGTGGGATTTGACTGTTCAGTGTTCTCCACAAAATGTTGTGTCCATTATCTGGGGCCAATGATAAAACTAATTTCATGTAAACACGAAATATGTAATTATGCAAAATTATAATAATTTATACCTGGTTTATAATGTATGGCTAAATGTAGGTGGCCTGAACCGGCATATGGTTTTTGTGGAGAACATTGCTGTTGTAACAGTGAAGGTGTAGAGTTTTAGCGTTTTGTTATCCTGTGTGTTTGACCAATGTATTGTAGAAATATACATTGTCCGGCTTTTTAGAGTACGGTATTAACCATGTTGTTTCTTGTTTTATAACAACGCAGCAAAATAACAATTGTTTCACTTTTGTGATTGGCTGTCAGTGGAATCTTATTTCCTGGAAATAGGCATTTCTTTTTTTTCTAATTTTGGGTATTTTTCAATGGAAGAGAATTATGTAAATTATTTCATAATCATAAGTTGCGTAGAGATTTCGACCTGGCTTCAAACAAACAGTAAACATTTTATCGACATAAGTGAACATTTCATTGTTTTGATATATATATGATGTAGTTAAAAAGGAAAATTAGTATGTGGTTAAGTCATATTGATTGATATGATGTATAAAGAGGCTACATAATGCCAACATTAAGCAGTATGGTCCTTTAAAGTAATTTAAACAAGGTATGAGATCATATTGCAGTATTTGGCTACTATTTTGTTGAGAAAGGCAGTTCCCAGAATGTTGCAGATATGGGCAATCTGAAAAGTAACAGTGACATTGATGCTAAAGTTCCTATGAAACATCTAAATGTGAGATGTTAAGAGTATGTTACACTAATTACTTAAATTTTCCTGCACATACACAAGCGAGATGTAAATTTGAGCTGTCTGTTTTTTCTTTCCAGAATTGTTACTAAGGAAGTGAATTTAGAGTTGGACCAATGCAAGAACAAGAAATGTATGTTGGTGACCAGCAAAAATTGTAAAAAAAAACAAGGCTCTCTTACCTTCATCATTTTCTTCTAAAACTAAATTCTTGTCAAAGCATTTTGCAAGCAGAAAAATGTGAAAATAATATGCCATCTATTACTTTTTGTTATTGACATAATTGGCTTGTCATTCTGGTTTCCGTTGTTAAATGAAGTATGTATAGCATGCCGTCTATGCGCAGAATTTATTTTATCCTGTTGGAATTGAAACGGGGTTTTTGGGCTTTGGATATAAAATGCCTTGTAGTAAATGGGTCGAATTTGGTGTTACAGGGGTACACTTGTTAAATTTTGATGACATTTTATTTCAGTAATGTTAGTGCAATGTTGTAATCTGCTGCACAAGATTGCAATATTCATATGGATGTTGCATGTTTTTACTGCCATTGAAAAACGAATTACACATGATGTAACAATTAAAAGCAGCAATATTTATATACTGCAAAAATATTTTGCTGGCAATTTTTAGTTTTTTATTCTAGTTATTGTCTAGTGATTTTGTGTAAATTACATGGTGTAAATTACATTACACAACGATGTGAATTTTGTTTTTTAAATAAGTGTACACCTGTAATACTGAAAAAAACACGAGATTTTAATGGGAAATCTAGTCAAATGTCTTCTTAGTGTAAATTTGTTACTTTATTATATCTTTTCATAAATATGAGAGGAAACAAATCTCTAAGGTTTTGAAATGTATTACATTTTTACTGTTATGTAGGATTTGCTTGCATTTTGTTTGGTTTACATAGAATACACATTTCCAAAAGTTGTAACACATGTCACCTTGTATGAAGATAAAAGATCTTGCATGTGTTTTTCGTATTTTCCCACTGGTTTCAGTGAGTTCACACCCAGTTTCTGCAATTCTGAATATAGATTCTTCTTATTTGCCATCAAATGGCATGACTAAATTTATGTGAGAAATTTTGGAAATAAGGTGTGAATGAACAGAAGCTAGATCTACGAAAACTGCGTGCACGCTATCATTTATACAAGGAGGCTTGTTATAGGGACATTCCAACTGGGTAAAGATCCAAGTCGTGAATTAATAGAAAAAGTAAAAACTGTTATCTACTTAAGATTTTTTTAGCATACCCATAATTCTCATTCATCCGCATATGCTTTATAGTAATATTTCAGGGTCAAAGTTCAAAATGGTTGTCTGGTTTACCGAGTGATATATTCACTGTTACTGTTTTATTTATTTGAAATTATTTTATATTAATTTATTTTACTTTGAAGTGCAATATTTGACAATTTGAGGGTAGAATCTGTCTCATATGTGTTTAAGATGGATTGGAGTTTATAAACCCTCTCGACAAGCAAACCACCGAGTGGGCATATAATCTGAAACTAGAGTTATTTATTTCTTTGTTTATACTTTGAATAATTAAAGTATGATATAATCGAAGTATAATTGAATAATTTATGGTAGTACTAGAAAAATAGTTATTATTGCCTAAAAAAATATTGTAAAATTATGAAAATCAAAAGTAAAGGCTATTGTAGATTGTACGTAGGAGTTAAATTTTATGTGCAATGATTTGAAGCTCAGTGCACTTGTACACATGTCTTTTTGCATGTAATTAGCATCATCTCAGAACTCTTTATTGTTGGAGGAAAGAATCTCTTGATTTATGAGTGAAACAAAAGCTGCGAGCTGCTGTGTACATGACATAGTCTTTACCGAAGTTATATATGTATAAATATATTATGTAGATAATTTATCTAAATGAGAAAAAGTTAAAATTATAGCCTAAAATTTAGAGTAGTAAAATTTAGTTTTAGCTATGAAAATGCATTTGATGCTCCAACAAAGAACCACAACTGTATTTGTTATCTAACAAACGTTCGTTGGAATGTTTGTAAGAATATTCACTTCTCAAATTAAAAATACGTTTATGCTTTAAGATTGGATTTGGTTGCCATGGTAACTATAATATTTACTGTTTGAATTACTGCTACCTGTTTAATTGCTAGTGCCACTAAAGAGATTTTGTACAGAGTTTTTGATACCAAAGAAAATATTTTTATACCAGCTCCATATATTTTCATGTTTTGTGTAAAAATGGTGACAGACGTGTGCTCGTGTATTAGATTTGATTTTCATGATAAGCAGGCTGGTATTCATTCTGTTGTTTCTTTAAGTGTTGTGTAAAAACAGTTTTTCCCACAGTAAATGTTTGATCCATGACAATTTTAACATTTAAAATCTGTTATGTTGTATTACCATGGTAACCATTTCTTTATTTTTAAGCGGAGCAAATTTATTATTACTATTTTATCAATTATTATATAGTATAGTATTTAGAAAATATATATATATATATAGCTAATGCTCACGAAATCTCTTCAGATGTATAATTACAAGGACTTGGCTGCAAATTGAAATTCCACCTCATTGTAAGAAAATGGAGAGACCAAGTTATATAATAAAAATAAACAAGTATAAAACACATGGTAGTGTTTTACTCATGTCCCATGGTTTCTACAGTAATCATTGAACCTTTCTGGTGACAACCAAGAAGAAAGCCAACAGAATCAACCCTTTAAGAGAAAGTCGTATGTCATGAAGCCCATAGCATTCAGAATACATGCCAATTTCTCACATATTGAAAAATAATGCGCTTTTGACAATTGTAACTACTAAAATAATATTCGATTACCGTATTTTCTTTAATAATCGCCCTGGGCGATTATTTAAAATAAATGCTTTTAGGGGGGGCGATTATTAGAGAGGGGGCGATTATTTCTTTTTTTGTACTTCTGGCGTGAATGTATTTAAGATTTTTTAGATCTATTGTTTGCGATATAAAAGAAAAACTCATAAACCTTAAACAAACGGTCAGTTTATTTCAATTTTTTACCACAATTACAAATATCATCAATTTTCGTAACCCATTCACGAATTCGCTTGCGATCAACACCGAAAAATTTAGAAGTTTCATGTATT
>JAOXYB010039172.1:23170-48053 GCA_028565635.1 Phoronis ovalis | reverse complement strand
ATAAATACATGTATATATTAGGATTAATATGGGGGAAATATATATAAATCCATTTTCATTAAATGCGTGATACATGTTTATTTTATATTTTCGTAAATGCCCGAAATGAACATATCATCTCAGCTGGCTCATAACGTAATTGCTTTTGTCATTCTTACGGCATCAGTTGCTAGAAGGCTCTCTTGAACATATCAGTGGACTAAAACTCGGTATAAGCTGCACAGAATAAAATTAAATATTTAATTATTTAAATTTTGTGTAGGAAACAATACAGTTTTACAGACGGATATCAAAGCTTATTTAGTCACTTTTTATTTCATACCTCAGTGTCATACTCATAGTCGGTATTAGAATGGGCTCTACACGAGTGCTTGTGTACTAAAAGCAAAATCTGAACATTTTATAATTGTTAATTAAGATGTTAAACTTGTATTTGACTTGGATATTTGTAATTAGTCATAGGTGATTAAAAATAAATGTTTCTAATGGGTAACAAATTTCTGGCATGTAATTGTAATTGGGAATTAGAATTACTAGAAGATTACTAAGTTGCATCACAACGTTTTGTTATGATTCATTATTTCATGCTTGTAATTGTCATATCGGATTATTTTTAACACATATACATATATTACTGAGTTAAATACAAATATTAAAAGTGCAATGAGAAATGTTTTTGGAAAAAACGCAATAAAGATTGTTGTGAATGTTTCGATATAAAAATTGCAGCTACATTTCCCGTTCTCCGGTGAATTTTACATTTGTGTACACATAAAAGTAAATGTCTGTACTATGATTCTGTACCATTATCTCGATATTCAATGCTATTATGACTTTTTTTAATTCCGAGTAAACCGGTGCAAATATGCCGTTAATCGTATTTGTACAATATGAGAGGCGTTAAAAATGAATAAATGGACACAGTTACCATCACCTTGTCATTCAGCGCCTGAGCAGTCGAGTTCACAGGATCTCTCTCCAGAATTTTCCAGTAACAGCAATCCATCACAGCAATCCGGTGAGATTTTTTATTTTTATTGATTTGATGCATTTGTTTCATAGTAGATTCTTTTGTAGAACTTTTAACGTTGGTAATCGTGACACTTCACTAAGCTTATGAACAATATCTTTGTGAAAAAGAGGTTACAGTGGATTAGCATAAAATAGTTAAATTGGAGGTAATGATTAGTTATACCTTACCTAAAAAGGAAAACATTTTTAGTATAGCCATGTTGCATTCTTATGAAATATAATTTAGGAAGTATTGATTTCGTTGTTTCTGTAAAAAATGTAATGTCTTGTAAAGCCTATTTAAAAATCATTATGTTCGAATATTTCTGCTATTTTTGTCTACTTAGTAGGAAGACAAATTGAATAGATTTTCTATTCATTTCTTTGTATCATACAAGTTACTTTCGACTTATGCTTGCAAAAAAAGAACAAATTATATAGTCAATATTGTTAATTCCCTACAATATCACTTAAAAAAAAGCTTCAGTTTAATTTCTGAATACATGTAATTAATACCCTTGTACACACTGCCATAGTTGCTATACTATCTTATTTAATTATAGCAGCTAGGTTGGAATTATTTACCATGAAAGTCCAAGTTACCACGGGGTTTACTTTTGAAATGTTTATGTTTTGGGATTTACATAGTTCGATTGTTAGCCCTTGGGCTTAAATTCGAAGGGACTGTCTAGTCTTGAGTTATCGTATTCCGCGAGATAAAATTAGTATAGAGAAGGTGTTGAGATGCTTTTTATAAAAAATTAAATCAAAAATGTATATATTGCGCTACCAGATTAATCACTGATTACATCCTGTAAATAATCAAATTCTTCGCTGCCAATGTCGTACCTGATCTAACCTTTAAGAATGTGTTGCTTATAATTCCAGGGAAAATGTGTGTTCGAGTTAGGCAGCAAGCCGTGGGGTATAAATTAATTATTACAGTTGTTATAGCAGTTCTTTATATGTATAGTATATCCTACTCTCCCGTGTTACCATGAAATTTATTCGTATGTTGTTTCTAACGTTTTAGTAAATAAAAATATAACGTATTATTTTTCAGCGAGAGAGATTATATCTAATAGTATTTAAATTTCAGACTTTTTAATAATCCTGTTTTTTTAGAAAAGTTCATATTTGCAGATCTCCATAATAAGTTTCCTATAACCGATTGTAGCTCGTACTTTGATTTCAGCGGGTATCAGTCGTAAGTAAGAAATCTAAGTATTCTCACATGTAGCATTGCGCTACACAATGAATGTGCGGCAACTCATACACATCATAAATATCTTAAAGGACGATCGAGTTCATGATCATAATTATCAGTATGTTCAGTCAAAGCCTAAAGAGATAATTGAGCAGTATAATTCAGTTGTACTCGTTCATTATTTTCGGCAATGGAGAATTGAAACGGTGATAAGCGGAACAAGAATTTTCCTGAATCCTGTTAGGTAGTATATAACTCATGCTGATAAAAAAAATCAGCCTTGTACTTAAACGTTAAAAATAAAATATTAATTAAATTTCACGGGAGAGTACTATACTGCGAACACGCTCTTGTCTTTGAAATACCTGATCAGAACAATCGAATTAGGTCAAATGAATTAACTATAAAATTATAATCTAATCTAATACAACTATTGCTTTGCACACTATACATGTGAAACGGTTTAAAATCTTTTTTTTTCAACGAATGTGAGATTATAAGAGTCCCAAGCAGGGTATTACAGATAAATACTCTATAAAAATCATATAGTTAAGCACGTTTCTCGGATAAATCTTGAGATTAAAGTAACTCATGACATGGATAATGTGAATTTATCTAGTATGTTTAACAATGACTTTAGAATTATCCGAGGATATCAAGATTACAATTTGACCGTCTTGATCTTCAATTAATTTTACAGTAGTTGTCTATTTTGAAATAAATAATTTTCAAGAATGGCTATAGTATTATGTACCATATAAGCTTACTTTCCTGTCTCACCAAAATGCCGATGTTTGAATCTTTCAGTTTTCTTGTATCCGTGAACTGTAATACAAAATAATTCTAAAAAAGCCTTCTCGGTAAAATTCAACAATAACTAATGATGTGCGAGAAAAAAAATATAATTCCGTATAATTTTCAGAGGTTTCTTTTAGGGTCTTTAACTGTACATTATATATAAAATTAGATTATACAATGCGTCGGAAAATTTATCCTGCTGTCAAACGTAAAAATAGTATGCAGATTATAATGAAAAATGCGATGAACATTTTATTTGCATAATGATAACTGATACGATAATTGTCTGGCTAGATTATACAGATTGTGAAGCTTAACCAAATAAATCATTTACTTTTGAGTCATCATATATTTCGACAAAAACATCAATAGCACGTGCTTTACTTCAACGATATTTTATATCACATTCTGGGGACACGTCTTCTAATTTTAGCTATCGATGGCGTATTGTTAGATTTTATAACATTATAACCGGTACCGACTTTTTGGTATAACAGAACAATTTCACTCAAGTTTAAAATCATTACTAGTTTATATTTACATCTTTCTTCTTAGAACTTTTTCTTTTTTACATTAAGTTACATTTGATATTTCCAACTTTGTTTATGTGAATTTCAATTTAATAGTTTTAATTCATTGATTTCATACTTCCTTTTTAGAAATTATTAAGATGGCAGATAACGAAGCTCGCCCATCAACACCAAAAGTTGAAGAAAAACGCCCAGCAACTCCGGCTGAAAAGTTAGCAGTACCTGCTGAACGCCCTGCCACACCTCAAGCCAAACCTTCCACTCCACAAAATACAGAAAACAAAATTCCGGAAACTTCCGAAGAAAATAAGGAATCTCCTAAAGTTGAAGTTGCGGAAGTTACAGATGAAAATAAGACAGCATCTGCTAATAGTGAAGACGTATCAGAAAACGGTGACCAGGCAGTTAAAAGTGACGTCACAGCGGTCGTAGAAACTGAAAACAAGGAAACTACTGACGCAGCTCAAAAAGAAAAACAAGAAAATGTTGACGAAAAACCAGTCGAACAAGAGCAAGTGAAACAGGAAGATGACACACAACCACCTGCTGATACTAAATGCGAAGATAAACCTGAACCCACCTCTGAAGTTCAAGTTAGTGACGGTGCTCAAACGCCAGAAGTAGTGGAAAGTGAAAAGCCAGCAGGAGACAGTGAGCAAACAGAAAAGAGCGATGATAAAGAAAACGTCCCAGCTAGTGAAGAAAAACAAGATGTCGAAGATAAGAAAGCCGATGTCGTTACTACAGAGAACGAGGAAAAGAAAGATGAAACGAGCCAGTAATTCAAGAACTTTAGGAATATTAAATGTGAAAACTTTAACAGAGCTGCGAACTAGCTTGAAACTCTTCGTTTTACTTACCATGGAAACGGTAATAACTTCCTCCATAATAAAACTTCCTGAAGTGTCTTTTGCAGTCACAGTTACTGATGTTGAGATAGATTTGTAGTTTTTCTTATGGTTATGATGGGTATAATTGAAGTGTCCTATAGTTTGTTCCTGTCTGATGTATTTATGAGAATAAAAGCATAGCAACTGAATATTATATTGCTGTTATATTTTCAACATTAAAGTTTTGTTCGCTATCGTCCCACGAGCGTAAAAACGTTGAAAACAATTATAATATAGATATACATGTAAAGAATATGCCAGTATCTGAATATTAGAAATAATGTTCATTTGATCGTGATGACATATATTGATTCAGAGAAATGATCATCTAAAACAATGCAAATTATATCTAATTCAGAAAATACTGATAAAGGTCTTGTGACCTCACTGAAAAAAGTACGATTTTATTTTGGACTAAATTTGAATCATCATATTTACTTATACCTGTTTTTGCTGCTACCTAAATATCTAAATCGAGTGGTTTCGTATTTCTGCAAAACTGCACATGATAATATAATATAAAATGTGTTCCATTCCTAACTTTCGATCGGCTCGTCTCCGCAAATGTCTGGCTCTACTACTTCGTGTATGCCTGTTAACGTTAACTTTGTTATAATTGCTAGTTTGAAGCCAGGGAATTTTCATCTAAATTGGAACTCGAATGTTTTATTTCCATAAGCAAAAAATATGAAACCTGACGATTTACGTGTTCTATTTAACTCCTGACACAGTAACATGCTTTCAAGAAAACAGCCATTTTCAAAACATCTAGCGCGCAAATGGCTAAACATTTACGCTGTCACGAGAAACTGTGTTGAAAGTTGTGTACAAAAGAACGCATTTTCATTATCTACCACACTTTGATATTTACACAATAAAATGTACGCATCTTGTTTCAGTTATCTTTACTATTCGTTTCATAATAGATAAAGAATCAAATGTTTTCGATGATCTCGGGGAAAACAAAATAACCTGCATAACAGCTATATCAAAGTGAACATGACAGAGGGACTTAGTGTGAGTTTAAGTGCACTTTAACTTTTCCAAACACACAGTTTTCACAAAACAGTGGATTTTGTAATTTACCTGGTGAGAAAGCTGTTTTATTGTATAAAATTACCACTCAAACGTTTTAACTGTTTTCTGGCGAAATTATATGAAATGAACATGTCTATTAGCTTTCTACCTCGTTTTCACTTTGAAGTAGGTGTTTTGGAGAATGTTTGTCTTTTCTAAAGTTATGGCAAAAATGTTGATTCTTTAAACATTGCTTTGTATGAAACAAATATATATAGTACTGCTACTAGAAATCTTTTGTTGAAGCATTACAGAGCTGTAGTATTCTTACCTCCATGGAAAGGTGAAGTATCAAGACCTTCGTATGCTCGCACTAATGCGTGAGTTGAATAATAAATTCCTAATGCTCCACAAAATATCCCTATTAGTATAATAGAAACGTCCCATATAATAATGTGCCATTTTAAAGTTTTTCTTTTCAAACTTAGATGAAAAAGACATGGCCAAACAAGGGACAGCATTGTTCCCGTAAAACTTCCAATCAAACCCATGAGAATTGCAAAGTGCGGGATGAATATGGCTAATACTAAAGTGAAAACTACAATAGATATTCTTAAAATTACTGCCCATATTTTTAGGGTACTATCTGCATCAAAACATGAAGGGAAAACAGTTCTTGGTTTTCCCTTAAATAGAGCTTCCTCTATAAGTTCAGTTGCAGCGTAGTATGGCAAGGGGTAAGAGAGAAGAGATTTAGCAACTAGAAACATGTTTACTACAATTCTGAGTGTATCTGGCAAATTGTTTGTAATCACCTCCTGAGTTTCATTTCCCCAAGTTAAGAAACCAACGTAAGAAAACAACGTTTTAAAAATTGCAGCAGCAATATGCGTCCAGTAAAGCATACATTTAAATTTACTACGGTTATTTAAATTACCTTCTAAGGTTGGCAAGAAAATTTGCGATGTGTAACTGAACACAACAATTCCTAATGAAATTGGAAATGTGTAAATATCAGGATCAACCCTTACTTCTGACCACTTCCATTCGGGCGCCTTTGTAAAGCAGTAAACTAAAATAATTCCATTAACAAACATATGAGCTACAGTACACCAAAAACTTAACCAAGAAACGTGACGTAAAGTTTTCAAAAACGCACATGGTATAAGAAATATACTAGCAATCATTGTCCAAGAAGGGAGATCAATAGGTAAATCTGGAAAACTTCCAAGCATCAAATCTCCGCAGAGTAGAACATACAAAATGCATGTCATTAACAGCTCGATTAGTTGAGCTACATTGACAACTTTTCCACCGCATCGTTTTCCCCATACTTCTTCTGCAATGCTGACGTAACTGTTGCGCACGCGGACTTTGACGCCCATACTATTTTCTTCATACAAACATTCAACCAGGATTTTACCCGTGTAACAACAGATGAAAGCGGCGGCTACCATAGCAAGTAATGCCCAATATCCTCCTTGGTAAACCGCATAGGGGAAACTCACGATAAACATGCCCTACAAGAACATGGTTATTATTTAAATAATTGCCACTGTAGCCAACAATACAGCATTGCTATTAATATTTGCACTACACCTATTTAACAAGACGTAGTTATTTACGTTGGTACATATTAAAAGATTAATTGTTCACAAAAATTATCAAGATATGCTTTATTTATTTTCAAGTTACAGGTATTGCATGTGTGCTCTATAAGAATTGCCATTATGAGCTGGGCAAGGTTTGTATTATGAAGTTAAAACTTTAAAACAATCCTTCACATTCGATTTACATGCAATGGTTTGATTTCAAAAATGGTATGTTTTGATAAAAGTATAATGTAGAAGATAATTTTAAATTAATTTTGCATATTAATGAAAAATTATATTTCCTACATGATACACACCTATTTGTACAAACCGTTGCGTTATGATGTTATGGTAAAAAAAAATTAAAATGGCAATTTTCAGAACTACACGTACAAATACCTGTAATTATAATTTCAAAGTGAAATGAGCATTGGATGTTATTCTTTTAAAATAAACTTTCGTGGATAGCGTGTGTTGACACTCAAGTTTTAAAAGTCTGAGTCTGCAAAAATAGGTGTTTGGAATGTTAACCTTAAATAGTGAACAAATTACTTTTTTACCGTTTTACACTGCATATTGAATGGTCATTCATGTTTTCTCTGCGCAACCCGTTTACCACCTGTTTAAAAACGTTATTTGTTTTTGATTCTTAGAAGCAATTAGAGAAATCAATAAAGGTTATCAATCATTCAAAACAGAAATACTTTGGAGATTCGTGTGGTCCGTTAATGTGTAAAACCTAACAACATTTATTTATGTGTCAACAATGAAACTGTTTTTATTTAATTTTTCATGAATTAACAAATAAAATATGTTTTGATGTTGAAAGATATTTTGTTAAAATCCTAAATCCAAAAAACAATTTCTATTAAATAAAAACGATTTCCATGGCAACAGATTGTGATTCTATTTTGACTTTTGATTTTTTTTTTTATAACTTATATAGGTAAAGCCTACAATAGTGAAAAGGATCCAATCGCTTTCGGTGCAAAATTCGGAAGGAAAAGGGTTAAGCGAGCGAATTCTGCTAAAATGTTATGAGCAGAAAGATTGCGACATTACAAATTATATAAAGCTATGATTGAACGGTGACAAGTGATTAAGTACATATTATATCATGAAGAAATGTGAATATCTTAATTTATAAGCCTGACTAACATTGATAACATTTTGAATCGCACTGCCATAACATTATTATACGAAGATATAGCAGCAGTTTCGCCGTGATCAATAACCTATTGTCTAACTCGGATCATTATACAAATTGTTTTTAATACTTGACGATTAATTTGAAAGTCTGGAAAAATGAAACCCTTCTGGAGGAGGGTTTATGAAGTTTGTTTAATTTAAAAAACATCAATTGAATAACTATGGACATAAGTTTAGGCAAAACCTAAAATAAATTTTTTGATTCCAAACATTTTTGATTTTCCATTGAAATATTAAGTATATTTAAACACTGTAATTAATGTGAGAAAAATATCAACAAGAAAGTAAGGGGGGTCAAGATCTGTAGTAAAGTAATGCTGGAACAGTTTGCTAAATGATATAAAAACTCAACTATACCCTTTCGATGTTAAAATCCAAAATAAAAAATCCTTTCTGACCAAATTAGCGGGAAGAGGAAATAATTTTGTTTTCTATTAATTTCTAAATATCTAGTTCAGTGCAATATTTGTTATTTCATTGGGTATGTATGTATTTCATTGGGATATGTATGTATTTCATTGGGTACGGTATGTATTTTTAATTTTGAGCAATAAATGTTTATACTGTAATCAAGTCATTTCATTGTTGTTTTTTTTGTTCGTCGTATAATTTTAAAATTGTTTACGTAGTTTACCACTTGCTTCAGAGATCACATTGGTAAACAAACATCACTGTTTTATTGAAATTTATTTGTTATGTGCATGTAATCTACCAAAATAAGTCAACCAATTTCTAAGTACGGAATATTTTACATTAAAGATCTGAAAATACTACTTGTGCTGAATCCAGAATTAACTTGTCCAATGATATATATATATATACCATTTGCCCCATACAATGTCTTAGTATATAGCGCAATAAAATTCAATTACCTGAATTGCGTTTGTTACATTCCAGCCAGCTTGCCATTCGGTAATCTTATCTCTGCCATCCCCTGGAATTTCACTTTCTATTAAGTCATACTCAGAGCTGGAACTTGTAAGATCATCCTTGGAGTCCCACTCTCCGGATTTCTCTGGACAATCTGGACTAAAAGATTTGTCGGAACCTGGTGTTGGAGTGGTGAAATTTGACATTTCAGATCCACCATTACAGTAGTCATGTTTGGCAAAGTTTACCCTTTCTTCTTTGTCCCCTGATGGTGGAAAAAACGTTCTCAATGTCCCTAGGAAACTAGGCAAATATTGAGGCATGTCCAAAGAATTATTCAGTAATTGCGTAAAAACTCGTCTGTCGTTAATAGTTTCTCCGTTCAATGCGATAAGATCTGAAACAGTTATTAAAATTTATGCACCATATGCATCCAGAGCTTGCACCATTTGGTCGCAGTAATTACTATACTGAAATGAATAGGCAGTTGGCAATTTACTCCTACAAAAGCGTCATGCAGTGATTAACTTAAGTCTGGTGCAACAAAATAAGAAATGTGGTAGCCATACCTAATACCACATTATAAAAAGTATTCAAGTTTGATTTTTCACTAGGTTACAATAAATCTCCAGAAGCTTAGTTATTCAAACTGATTCTTTGGTATGATTCTTCGGATCTAAATGCGTATTCCTTATGAGGATATTGGTACAACCATTAAGAATTGTCAATAAGCATTATTGCGCGAATTAACCGTATTTACCAGGAGCGTGTAAACTTAACATGTGCCGTGAATGTAATGTAGATAAATGTAAAACGAAATGTGCGAATTTAAATCAAAACATTGATTATTCCTATGAAATTTACTATCAAAGAAGGCGTATTTATGATAACTGTATACAAGACAAGTTTTACGCCACAGAATCCCATGGGCATGTGTTATTCACATTCAGGTTCCGACCAAGTTTTTGTCAGACTTATTCATATGCCGAATAATGCAAAAGGTTCAGATAGCTACTTCAAAATGTACAAAAATTAAAAGGAAAACTAGAACGGAAAAGCATAAAACAGATACATAGCTCTAGTATATACTCTTATACTTATTTTGGGGCATCAATGATTTGAAAAATGACATCAACTTTATTATCAAATTGTTGTACACAAAACAGAGTATTTGTTTAGTTTGCTGCGAATTTTCATGAAGGTGGTTTTGCGTTTTTGTTCTTTCTGTGAGTACATGCATGTAGTATTATAATCGACAATTTGTTGAAAATTAAATAGAGTAAATATTGAATAAACACGTATATTTGAAAGAAATTGTTTAAAGAACGCTTTGTTACAAATAGTAGTTACTTTTCAAAATCTGATAATTTATTTTTTAATTTGTTTTATTAAATTCTTCCACAAATCATTTACACAAATAATATTGGTTACAAAATGCTTGCAATGTAATTTACAAACACGTGTCTGTTTATTTTTATAATAACAATTTTTTTATAATGCAAATCGCAACAATGTTTAATAGTCTATCCAATTTCTTGTAAAATTAGTATATACTTATTCTGGAGTGTTCTTTGTGTTTCTAATACAATGGTTTGTCTAAAAATAGTTAATAATGTATTAAAGGACTTCATTTTTACTTATTATATAAGATTACTTTGTTAATGTAGAATTTAGTAATTAAAATTATGTGATTAATCAACACTGTTTCATCAAGCCAACAACAAGCGACCATAAGGAGGTAGAATTAAGTATGGTGCGGCCAAAAATCCGTATAAAGCACGACTCATGGGATATATTTTGCAACCAAAATGCAGGCAGTGGTTACCAATCAGCAAATATTTTATGACTGCACGGCCCTTCTCCACATCCATTGAAACCAAGTCTAAAATTTAATCATTTAAGTGCAATATTCTGGTAAACACTAGTACTGGTTTCACTTTCTAATTTAGCATCAATGTTATCACCGTCCACAATAACAGCTTCACCACTGGTGCCATCACCATGGGAGCCAGCGACGCTCTTTGTTTCATTGGGGGATATCACGTGATGATCGTTTTCGTTAATTTCAACGGCCATTACGAATGCCCCTGATCGAGATTTGCCGGATGAGGCATACCCGTCGTCACTATTTTGCGATTTAACAGTTGAATTTTTTTCAATGTCTTTTTCTTCAATTACATCAATAGCGGCTTCATTTACTGCCATTTCTATCTGATCTACTGCTTGTCGCTCCATTAATTCTAAATTATCAACACCTTCATTCACGATTCCTTCTTTTCGTTGAGGTTCCAAAGTTACACCGATAACTGAAACAATACATTTTACGACTTGAGGAAAATTAACAATTTTGACTTATTAAATCGGCAGACATGACAGGTACGAACCGCGAACTATATCACCATGCATATTAATTACTCAGATTGGGTCCTGACAAGAATAAACGATAGTGTGAAACATTAGTATAGTTTATGAAACTTCTGGGGCCGTTACAAAACATTCTTTTTAAATGTGTATTATTTATTCATTGTCAACAGAACTGGGTGTTTGCTTCAACTAAAACAGATTTTGTGCAAAAGAAATCGTACAGATGTTGCGCCACACGGCACAGTAGAATGGAAATGATTTTTAAAGTGTGTCTAAGAAGTCTGAATGCACAATGTGGCATCATTAAACATCGGCTACAAACACATATAAGATGGCGACCGAGCATTGTTCGGTATAAGTTACTGGAATTCACGGTCAACTTTACGTCAAGTTTAATGAGTTAAATGAAAAGATAACTTAGTAAAAGTGGAAAAGTACTAATTAAAAGAGTATGAAATTATGTTGTCAGCGGTCTGAAACACAATAATGCATTCAGTTAAGCGGACATTTTGGGGGAAAACTTACGTGTAACTCCAACACCGCAGCAGATTCAAAGCTGAAACTTGGCCAAAATATACTTGAAATAAAGATCTCTAAAAGTTTAATCTTAGATTTTGGAATTTTATTTCTGATATTCAAAACTTATGACTCTTCCAAATGTAACGACCAAAACATTTTCACTTTGTCTTACACCCACATTTTTAGGGCACAAAAACCAAATTTCAACTCTGAGACATCATTTTTGAGTTTCAGCTTTGTTAGCAGGGATGTTGGACTTCTAGTTTTGTTTAAAAAAAGAGATTTTACCCAAAATATCTTCTCTACTGATTACATAAACTTGTGATTAATAAGAAAGTAACCTTTTGTATTCTTTTATTAGTATCTATCAAAAATAAGTACTTTAATAGTATATCTTTTTATTTAACTACCCAAATTTTAACTCAAACTTGCAAAGTGCAAATGGTTCTACTGAACGATACAAACCACCTTGATTACCTTAAATACGATTTATTTCAATTTCAATTTCAGTATCTTGACTTTCGCTTTCTGACTGAGCACATGCTGTTAAAAAGAGAAAGGAACATGCAGTTTTGACAATGTATGCATATTTCTAATTTAGAGAAACAGAAAAAAGCATGGTAGTATACCAACTTGTGCAGGAAATTAAGATTAGATTAATAGTATTCGATTAGTAAAACCAGGCCTCGAGCGATGAGTAAAGAATTATTTGCTAGGATTGATTATTGCAGTTTAATAGTTATTTCAAATACAAAACAATAGGTTAGACATATATAATATCGATATGCATTATGTTGCCAACTTTTAAAATTTTAATTATTTTTCATTCGAGACCTGCTTCCTAGTCGAATAAGTGCAATACAAACATTTTGCTGTTTACAAATGCAAAAATACTCACGATCATTCATACTTTTCTGAATATTTGATTTCCTTTTCTGTAAAAAAGATGTCATAGTTGTTGTTAGAATGTATTGCATATTAATCAGCGTAGGGAAATTGTACTCGTAATTACAATCGAATTTATAATTAAAAAGTAATTTATTTACTAAATCGCATTTACTCGTTCTCATATAATCCACATCCTATTAAATGAATTTTATTATACTAGTAAATAGCCAATTACAAATATTGAATGCTTTAATACGAAAAATAATAAAATCTGTCTAATGTTCGCGTACCTTTGTTTTGTTTTTGTAAACACACCCAGCAACACCCGCAATGAGGATGAGTAGCACTAACCCTCCGGCGATACCAGATAAAATATAGATATCTTCAGTTCTCAATGTAGAGGCGCCAGCTTGTGGTGCAGTCACCATGTTATTAGTAAAAGCTACAAATATTAAACTATATTATTTTCATATATTTTTTTTGTTTAAATACACCTGGAGCCAGATCTTCTGTATTGGTTGTTTGCGTTTATTTGTTTATTTACTGTTAAAATGGTGCATACGACTTGCGTCATCATATCGATGTAAAACTATCAGTGATTATAAAATTATCATTTCCGGAAACCTATATGTCAAAATTACAAGGAAAAAATACAATTTTTCAATTAATGAAGGTCAATTTTCCAGTTTTTTATGAGAATCTATATTCATAGCGAACTTTGAACAACGATTTTATGACTAAATTGTGATGTCTATATTCATTTCTGTGAAAGAACTCTTTTACATTGTTGGATCTTCGCCATCTTATCGCCCTTGTATCCATTACTAACAATGGGAGAAAACTCACAATGTACCTGATTTATCAGTTGATGCTTTTATTTCCGTACAAGAACTTTGATCAGGGAACAGTAGGTTACTGGCACAAATTCTAAATGTAAAGCTTTGAGCAGACTTCAAATTTGCCACCACGAATATTGGCAGAGATCTGTTTTGTAAGAGAACTAAGGCGGACTGCGTTTGTTGAGCAAGAGTAAAGAATTGTGTAGCTCCGCCATCAAATCCAGGATCGCACTCGATACCAATAGTACTTGAAGTAATGTTAACAGCCTTGCAATATTTTGGGGGCTCGGCTGGGGCTACAAAAGATACGAATCAGTACATGAATGTCATTCAGATGACATTTTCGTAAGATTTTCTTTAATATTTTTTACAGTTTCAGAAACCGCGACTACATTTTTTATTTCTGTAGACTACGCTGCTAATCTATGATAATTACAACGTGGATGTGTGTTAGTTTTTCATCAAATTTCAGTTAATAGGTAGTAAGTTAACGTTTAGAACCCTTCACCACTATTTCTTGACATATTGCCTGCTAGCGAAGCTGGTGTTAAAGCATGATGTTAAGGCTAATCAGTGTATAGTACAAGAATATGCAACGTTTGTGCCAAGTATGTTATGAATATTTGTGCCTTATGTTACTAAATTAATTGGTCTGCTTGGTTAAATGTCTTACTTTTTGTAACGTCTGAAAAAGAGTAACGACATTACTGTATAACTGAATTTAAGTTGCATGATTTCATAAACTTAAATTTTACGGAGTCATCTACATTTTCACCTCCATAAGATATATTAAACAACTTTAATTAATTCAAAATAGTGTATCCAAAACACTGTACAATATGCATAGAATGAACAATGAAACTGAGAAGAAACGATACTCACAAGGTGCTTGTACTTTGAATGCACATGGTTTTTCCATAGCTCCAATAATATTGGTAGAATTGCATTCCACGTCACCGTAATCACTCTCCGATTGTATAGTAAACGTGTACGAAGCTTGAGAATGATATTTGTCATTGGTATCAGGGATGCCGAAATAGGTAAAATATCTGCCATTTCTTTTGAAGTAAAGCGTTGCGTTGTTTGGATTTGAGTAAAGATGACAAACAACAGTCACAGATTTGCCTATAGCTACACCATATTTGAAAGCCTGATCTTCTCTGCAAGCCGGTCGATCTGAAAGTTGGAATATTCATCTATGACAGCTTAATTTAGAATCAAATATTTCATCTCAGCAATATCTGTATCAATGGCGACAACGTCTGGTGTTCCCAAGTTCTTCATTGTAGTGTATGATGCAAACTTTCCTAATGTTCAAGCTTTCCTAGTTCTGTAAAGTCCATATACAATGACCCTGCGTTACCCTGACATTTTCTACATTAATACACCTAGTTGGAGGCGTGTATTCATCATTTGATATTAATAAGATGAGCTACTAAAAAAAATCGCATTTGCATTCTTATCTTCAAAATGGCTTATAGTAGAAAAATGAGTTGAAATATGAATGTTAACTTACGATAAATATCAAGCAAGCTTTTGGAACTTGTACTGGTCCCAATGGCATTAGTGGCCTGGCACTGATAATTACCCACGTCTTTCCTGTAAGAAATCAAAAAAAGGATTTTTAAAATGAAATCTGCTTGTGCATTTATATACATTTTTGGTCTCACATTCAAAGTTCAGACTGTAATAAACAATGTTCATGCAATAGATCTACATTAGCCCTAAATTTATAGAATTCGCAATCAGTGATCTCGACTAATTAGAAAACAATTAAACTAAACGTATCAAGTGTTACCGTAGCATACCTATTAACTGAGTGAATTTTCAACCTGGGTTGAGACCAGTTCGTTCCAACGGTGTACTGTTTGTCATTAACATTGAGCTTTTCTCCATTTTGCAGCCACATGAAGTTATATACATCTGGTCTGGCTTCGATGGAGCAATTCATCGTGATAGTATCACCTTCTGTCAACGTGTGTGACACGGATGATATATTTATGTCAGGTTTGTCTGAAAATAATTTCACAAAACTAATTCTAAACAGTTCTTACATAAAGACGCCAAAGCAGATACGACTTTCTGTTTGTCCACGGTGTGAAACCTGTCAATTCTCAAATCATCAAGTACCGTTGTATCAGATTCGCCCCGCCTATATGGATTGTGCATTCATTTTTATTTTAAAATTACATACTAGAATCGTGTACTGATACGAACTGAAACGATAACTCACAATTTACAAGCAAAGTCTTTGAAGTAACATGTGGCTGCTGGAACAAAGTGACCATAACCTCATTGGAGGTCTCACACACGTATACGGTACCATCATCGTATCTCGTCGCGTCCACTGTGACATAGCTTATAGTGTTAAATGTCCCATCTTCAGATTGTTCAACCTTAAAATAGACATATAAAAATGATAAAATTCGCTAAAACAGTTATCTACTCTATATAATAAGTGTTTCTGTAGTGCGCATGTCTTGCAAGTAGGAACTACTTTCGGTAAGTCAACACATTACCAGCCCGTTGCATCAGGGTTATATGTTTGTACAACTATGCAGCAATCGTCATAAGTTACTTTACTTTGTTTTCTTCAAAATGTCTGCTTACTCAGTTTTCTATTCCTTTAAAAGCATATAGCAAGCAGACCGGGATGATAACTTGCTCTCGATCCCTGTACTCTGTGTCTTTACAACAATTCGTGAGATCAGAAAAGATAAATATATACCTTTTCATCTGAAGCTAAAATGACATCGTTTCCACGTTTCCATAATACAGAGGATTGGGGTTTAGAGTCATTGCTATGACAACTGAGCGTAACAGGATTTCCTGTGTTAACAGGTTCATCGCCACCCGAAATAATTGGTGGTAAAGGAGTCACTATAATAAAAAAATCAACAGACTTTAGTGACTGAGATAGAGCTAAGACAACAACTGAGCCAGGCATTACAAAGTACAGACTTTGAAAAGTAGCATGCTACATTATAGATCAGAGTGTTTTCTGATACGCTGGCGAGTACAATTAAGCCATCTCCTTTTCTATCATTCATCAACATTATAAAACAACAGCTGATGTACATGTATCTAAATTTTGAGTATTCGATCCTATACGAAATCGTGTAAAAAACATGTTTGAAAAATAATTCTTATAACTAAAATTGCGTTATATGTTTCGATAATGTAGCTGGTGGAACAATTACTGCATGCGATACCTGTATATTAGATGTAGCCTGTTACATGTAAAAGTACGAAGACCAGTCTGAATAAATCCATCCGTTAGTGCTCCGTACCCTCTCAACTAACGCCTGGGTTTAACCATAGTCAATTTTTGTTTATTATCTCGAAAAGCAGAAGAACGATAATCTCTTTTTTAATTAATTCTATATAAAGTGTCACGAAAGTCTTGACACCAATTAAATTGCAGTTTACAATAATAGGTATAACAGTGGACTAAGCGGTAGGGGGACAATCACACACAATCTGTCCTGGCAGAGTTTATCTCTAGTCTGCTAAACAAGAGTAAGCTCCCCGGCGAGACCTATTCAGAATGAGCCATCATGATAGAATATACGTGGTGGGCGACGATAGATCACACAGAAAGAAAGGCTTATCTCGGTTGGCAATTAAAAGTTAAATGACGTAATTATTTCGCTCTTGCTAAATTGAAGCAATATAATAAAAATTGACTATGGTTAAGCCCAGACGTTAGTTGAGAAGATACGGAACACTAACGGATAGATTTATTCAGAGTGTACGAATACTTACAGTTGGCGTCAATGACTAGGGACCTTTGTTCTTCGTAGAATAACGGTGGTGTAGTCGCTTTGCAAGTTATTGAACCTCGGTGCATCCGTCTGTCAATTGCAAGGCTCAAGAGTGTTTGTCTTGTACCTGTTCCATTAGCAGCTGTGACGTCATACTTCGTAGCAAGATGAGTAAGGTCAGTTGTGTTGCCATATTTATCTAAAAAATGAGATGGTGGCATCTGTAACCTCCTTAAATTAAGAGCAAGTTTTGTTGAGTTGAATCAATCTCCTGTAATAAATTAAAATTTGCAGACATTATTAAGTACGATATTTGTAGTTGTGTACAAACAAGTTGATTAGATTGACCAATGCATCGATTTACCTGTAACAGACCACGTAAACGTAGCTAACGGTTTCCCTCCAGTTGACGTGCAAGTATATTGATAGGACCGTGTTTCGTAAAGCCTTTCACTGGGTCCACTCATATCCAGGGGAGATGGGGCGACTAGAATAAAACAATTAATTACAGCGTTAACAAACAATTAACGTTTAATTTGAATGAGCCAAATAGATGTACATTATGTATTTAAATAAGACGAAGTATAATGTTCTTGAATTATATATATTTGGCCTGGGATATTTATAACTGTCAAATGTCCTGCCGCCTCCTCCGGGCACCTCCTGCTTTGAGGTTTTAGTCAATTGCACATTCTCACATATAAACTGTAAAGCTCGTTCGGAAACAAAGTGTATCAGTTTTGCAATGGCATAAACATGAACTTCTTTCGGGACTTCTTGTCTAGATTATAAACTTGTTCTTTCCTTTACTTAATTAACCACCACTCCATCACCTAAATCGCTGACTGTCCAGAAACATGAGACTGCATATGGGTCCTACCCGAGTAATATAGAACCCAAGATCGTAAGACAGCTAATATAAACTTGAGCTTGAAAGCTTCGGTTTTTTTACACTGCACACTGCACTAAAATTGTACCTAAGCCTGAAAAAAGCAGTATGAAAACTTTTAAAACTAAGCTGCAAAAGATTAAACCATGCACTCACTTAATATCACGACTTCAGTTTTTTCAGCCAAATTGTCCTCTTCACCAAAACGATGACATTTATAAATACCCTCGTCAGCTAGCTGGACATTTTTAATATTCAAAACATATCTATCGTTATTATTCCTCTCTATTTCAAAATTTCCAGCCTGAACTGCACCGGACTGCAAGTCTCCATTCACGCTGATAGTAAATCCACCGATTTTTTCCTTTACCCAAAATATTGTCCCGCCATCTTTGTTACAAGTTAACGTCACAGTTGATCCTTGAATGGCTGGTCTCCTTGCAGTTTCTTGAGAATACACCAGAGGAAACACGAACAATAATATCACTAGCCTCATCCTTGTCTACAAGATAACAAAGAAGTTAATAAATATTATAAAATACGAAAATCAAAACCCGCTGAAACCGGATTCCATCTGCGACTGTGTGCAGGTAAATAATATCTCTGCAACTCTTACTTTTACCAAATTAAGTGACCATATAAGTAAGATTTCACTTTGATTG
Organism: Phoronis ovalis; assembly: GCA_028565635.1. Classification (NCBI taxonomy): domain Eukaryota; kingdom Metazoa; phylum Phoronida; family Phoronidae; genus Phoronis; species Phoronis ovalis. The sequence goes on along the minus strand of JAOXYB010039172.1, from coordinate 29,004 downwards.
TGATTTTTACATATAAAACCATCAAAGTGTTATTCCAAATTGTAAAATATTAGAACACAAAAAAACAAATACCTTGTTTTTATAATTTTCTACTTTTAGAAATTGCGTTTAGATATCGCAATGGATTTGCAAGCACTGTTAAAATAATGTTTTGATCTGGCAGTCAAACATTCGAAGTTTTATAAGTTCTTAGCAAATAATGATCTAATTGGTCAAACATGCACCAAATCTGATCTTGAACATTTTTAAAATGCTTCGAGATAACTTTTGAGTTAATATTTGTTCGAGGTTATATGCTTAAATGTCAATTGTTTACGGTTGTAGATAAATATTATGAAATTAAATATAGTTGATTTTAACTTTGATTGTGTAACTAGTGTTGTTTGGGTTTTTATAAAAGTTTCTAAATCACAGATTATCTTTCCCTAGTGCCATAAAAATATTTATTTCTTACGACTGTTTTCCTAATCGAATAAGAATTGCAAGATAAATCAAATTCTGCCTATTATAAAACATTTACGCGTTACACAATTTTTTTTTCAAATCCCCATTATGTATATTTTAGTAGGTTGGGATTTATCACAAAGAGCTTGCAGGAAATAGATAGCTTACACGTTCATCTTTGTCTCATACATTTTCTCTATTGAGATATTTATTTACGTAGTCTCATTTTTGAAACTGATTGTGAAATTATCTGAAAAAGATTAATTTATGTCAAACAACTCGTGGCATTGTCTTTTGCTTGAGTAATTCTATCTGCCTTCGAGTCGAAAGGAGCCACTACTATTGCACTACTAATGATGTAGAAACGCGACTGAGTAATCGTATTCAAACTGTTCCCTACTAGTGACTATCATGTTTATGCATATGCCCATCATAAAGCGTTATATGTACAAACGATCTCGAGCCGTTCAAAAATATTTTTAATTTTACAATTCCTATCGCATATTTGGAGGCATTACGTTATCTTATTAAAATTTGAGGTGTTGCGGATATTTGTTAATGTTTTGTTGACATTTCTTTAATTGCCTCATTTGATTCATGGTCAAATATGATAATACTGATTAGTTATTTCAATGTTATCTTTATTAGCGGGTAATAATCAATGAGAAATATCGCTAAATGTATTTTGTTTACATTTTCGAAATTAAATTTTGTTTCTTTATTGTTGTTCATGATTTACTTTCATAAAATATTCAATCATCAAGGAACAAACAGTAATATTTTTAAAAGCTGTACTATTCTTAATTGTAAATCAAAAGTAGTCATACCAGTTTAATAGGAATTCTTGCAAACATGTGTACTATTCTCATTTTTTTTTTAGTTTTCTTTACAAGTATGACAAGTATAAAAGGATGGCAGCTTTCTTAAAAAAATACACGTATTTTTCAAAACAGTAAACCCTTATTTTAGTAATTATAGTTGTCTACTTAAGTCAATACAAAAATAATATTTCGAATGAAAATTAGTACGTAACGCAAAAAAATGCTATTGCGTGCGTTAACGTCTAAAGTATATAGACCCTCGATAATTGAAACTGACCACTATTTCCAAAATATACGTGTATTCATGGATATATCTCTATTAAATAAACCTCACCTTTATTGTATAACACAATGCTTTTTTGGTTCCAATGGTCCAATTATTAGTACTTCTTCGTAAGAGTGTATATGTCTATCAACTTTAAAAAGTCCTTTTATAGAAAAATTTTAGTGCCCACTTGTTTGATGTGAATCATCAGTTCAGCGATTCTGTGGTATACGTTAATTATGCTAATTTGGAAGATTTAGGGAAACTGTTCCGGTATTTTAGGGACGATGGGTAGGATGTTAAAATCCGTTAAAATAGGCTTTATTTTTATGTTTACTTATTTGATTCAAAAGAAGCAGTAGGAAGAAAGGAGAAACTAATAGTACTGGGCAGGAGAAATTTGAGAAACCAAGGAATTTGAAAGCGGCACGCAAAGTGGAAAACTTACGTTGTATTATAATTATCTAAACATTAGTTTCTTGGAACTTAGGTCATACTAATACATACATGTCGGGATACATGTATGTCTCAGAATTTCTCTTTAAACAGCAAAATCGACACATCTATAAAAAAAAATTTAACGGTATACAAAATACACCAAATATATAATATAAGGATAAGAAGCAAGAACAAAAAGATGAAAATTATGATGAATTTTATGAGCTCTCCATAATGTACTTGTTTTTGCCTTATCCCGTAATCATTTCTGATGCAAAGGTACTTGAAACACAAAATATGTTATTCTGTTTTGTATCATTGCTAAGGAATTCGTTTTTTAGGCTGTGAACATTTTACAGAAAACGACTGATGAAACATAGATGTTATGTAAAGAATCTTAAATATTATTAATCTAACTAATTAAAAAATGGTAATCCGGAAATGATTTCACACTTTGAGTTGCAGTGTATGTATGTATAATATATCAAACCAACTTTTTGTGAGCTGTTTGTTTCACTTCTAAAGTATATACCCTGCTTGTAGAATTTGATAAAATCTATCAAGCTATGCCGTCTTTCTGGTTTTCACATTCGATCCACAAGTCTCGTTGATATAAAATAGCACATACATGGTTAACGAAAGTCATTTCAATGCTGTTTGGAATAATTTGTTAATATTTAGAGATTCATCAGAATTATTTTCCAGGGGAGGGGGGTTACGTGAAATATGATTTCAGAGCAAGTGGAAATGGCCTCCCTAAAATATGTCAAAGATAAAAATGAAACCCCATGAGGGTGAAAAGTAACCCCCCTCCCCCTCCCAATAACATACAAATATCTTGGCAGGCAAAATTAATATGTTTCATATAAGTGTGTACAACACTAACACATACACTGTTTATATCTGGGACTCATTTTTAAAGAACAGTTTAAAAACTTTTTTGAATAAATCAAATTCCACTACCTACTGTTAGCGTTATTTTTTTTTGTTGTTACAATACTTAAGAATTTAGAGATAACCAACCAAAACCTTTTAACTGTAATGTTGAATTATCCTCCATTTTATTTATTTATTGTTACGTTTATTTTAACAAGAAATTATGGTATTTGTGACGGGTCCCTGAATGTTGTGCTTTGCTTCTTTTTATAAACTTTTCTGTCAATCAGTTGATTAGTGCCCATGAAATAAAACAGTTTAATTTGGTAAGACTGATATAAATAAGATAATTTGTGAAATTTGAGTAATTTTAAATCTATTTATAGCTAGAAATAATAACCATTCTGATCCATAATATTATATTTTTTATTCCACTTCGACTTCAAGTACCATTGAAATGGAAATCAGCAAACAATGGAGATGGCAGCCATTTTTTGGCCTGAATATTTTTTATGACCACAATGCCTCCTTTTGGCACTCTAAAAATAGCCTCCTATTTGGATCTCTAAAAAAAAAACCTACCCAGGAATTCACTTTGTACTTCAATTTAGTGTTTTACACAGCAACATTTTAAAATACTGATTTCAAAACCTAAAATATTAATAATAATTTTTAATATTTCTAAAAACATGTTAAACAATTATAACAAATTAAGACATTTAATTATCGATGTTGTAATATGTATCAGAACACCATATCGCAAAAACAGTGTTCCTTTTCCAGATATGTGCCCCGACTTCTAGGTAGTTACAAAGTCACTTCATACAAGGATAAAAAAATCAAATGAAAACACATATTATATATGCCAACGACAGAAGGGTAGGAAGCAATTTAACTTGCACAATAAAAGACTAGGTATTAGTTATTCGTAACGAATCTGTTCACTAACAAAAATACCATAGCAACTATAAGGTATATTACAAACTTTGTTCTTGGATGCTAATGTTGCTATTCTATAACGTTATAAATATAATATTACATGTGGCAACAACACTAGATGGCACACATGTGCCGAGGAATTTGCATAAGAAACGCCACATTGTGGCTGTAACAAAAATCACAAATAGTCTAATGATGCACCACTGCACACTTTGTAAGGTGTTATGTGATAAGTAGGCCAAAAATGATTCCTCTTCATCTATTACTGCCATTTTTGAACGTTTCATTGAAGGAATGTTATCAAACAAGGATTTCAATGCATCCTCTTTACTAGAATAGAGGGGGATAGGGGTTCCCCCCAGGGTGCAATGCTCGCACTTAAAAAAAACAGGCAAAAAAGGTCGCCAAAAAGAAATAGCTCGCGGAAAGTAAAATAAAAAGGACGCCAAAAAGATGATGCTCGCTGTTCAGACTTAACAGACCCTAATGCTCGCTGCTTGCGAAAAAAAAACCTATAGCCCTCAGAATAATCATTCGTAACTATTTAGTAAGTTTTATTCTGTTACGATGTCTACAGTTCATCTTTACCAGAATGACCATTTATTGAAATTGTTTCTGGTATTTCAACATTTTTTTCTTTGTCTTCGTCTTCTAGTTCTATATCAGTAGACAACTTTCCAAAAACAACTTCTCCATCTGCACCCACATCTTCATTTTCTGATTCATCCTCTGTATAATCACTCTGAACAAGTTTGCTGATATCAACATCATCATTATCATCATCACTGTCATCACGACTACCTTCATCACTATCTGTTTCATCATCATTATTGTAAAGTTCCCTAGTTCTCTTCATAATTTCTTCAAGATCTTCAACTTCGCGCTCAACCTCAATATAGCTAGATTCATCATCACTTTCAACAAGTTCCTTAATCTTTTTCGTTTTCTTGGCTGCAGTTTTATTTTTCATATTAGAGTGTTCTTTATTCTTTTTAGCACTTTTTGTTTTTTGATCTTCCTTCACTTTATTGTTATCCAAAATATCAAATCTTTTTTTTTCAATCTCTATTATGTCCAGCATTTTTGCTTCCACTTCATTGTTTGACATATTATCACCAGGTAGAACATGACGAAATTGACTGTTTATCGTAAACAAAAAAGCCACGATGTTCGCATAATTCAGATCACCCATTGTAGAACGATCAAAAGAAACTGCATTGATTTCTGGATTGAGACCACTACTGGCCCCTGAAGCATCCTTTCCTTTTGCAACCAAAACAATAATAGATGGAAATTCAAAAAACATTGTATTAATGCCAAGTTTCTTCAGGTCATCTGTAGTTGGATTTCTGAGGGTAGCAAAAACAAAATACTTCTCAAATCTTAGGGCAATTGCTTTGAACACTCCAGATGTTTCATGTTCATCTGAAAACAAAAGACAAGCATCATGATCAGTATGAGGGCAAATAATATTTCACTTGAAATAAATTATATAAAGTTTAGATATCTTTTTAAGTTACATATATTTAAAAAGGATAGGAAGATTATTAAAGACCCAATCAAATATGTAAGTGAGAGAGCTTTATAATCTTTGCAATGTGTCCACAATCACACAAAACATGTACAATTATTCTACAGGAAATCCACTTATTAATTTGAGTACTCACTAGAAAGCATAAATCTGTCACTAGATTTGGTCAGTGACCCATCAAAGCAGAACAGGTCAAATAAATGTCATCAATTGAGCGCATCAAAGATGGTAGATCAAAAATAGCTCATGAAACATTGTATCTAGTAATGATCAAAGAGAAATAATTGACTGTATTCAGTCTAACCTCTGATCACATGTTTTGATCAAAACATATGTGAAAACTAAAAATATACCTAACTTTTGAAAAAAGGCATTGAAACTGTAAATTGTTAAATATGGTTAAAAAACATGAATAATCATATACGTACCTGTGAGAATGATTGCTGGGAACCTAGATGGTTAAAAACCATGAATAATCAAATACGTACCTGTGAGAATGATTGCTGGGAACCTAGATGGT
>JAOXYB010039172.1:0-23070 GCA_028565635.1 Phoronis ovalis | reverse complement strand
TAAAAAACATGAATAATGATATACGTACCTGTGAGAATGATTGCTGGGAACCTAGATGGTTAAAAAACATGAATAATGATATATGTACCTGTGAGAATGATTGCTGGGAACCTAGATGGTTAAAAAACATGAATAATGATATACGTACCTGTGAGAATGATTGCTGGGAACCTAGATGGTTAAAAAACATGAATAATCATATACGTACCTGTGAGAATGATTGCTGGGAACCTAGATGGCTTTGATGTATAGCTATCCAGAAGAAAACCTTCAGGATCAGAAGGGTCAAGTTTCCTTGTTTTGTCAGGTAAGGACTTGATTGCTTCTTGCCTAGCTTCTAGGGGAGTTTCAACATCTTTGAAGTAATCAGCCTTCACTTTTTTATTTCCCCATGGATAAATTCTAGCTTCATGATTTTTTGTTGGTTGGAAGTTCTAAAATAAAATATGTTAAACACATCACAAGGTAAGTGGACTAACTTTAATCAAAACAATTACGAACATATAAATCTTTTAAAGTTACCACTAAACCTTTTCAGATCTGAAGAAATATATGTTGGAAACAATATGCCACTGTTTTTCTTTCAAGCAGATAAACTTTAAATTTATTGTTCCATAGTAGTGTCATATACTATTAACATATTGAAAGTTTGGAACTTATACCAAAATTGAATGAATATTCCTGCAAGTATTATTAAAACGTGCCATCTATGCTATACACATAATTAAACAGGTAAAAAACTTACAATCGACTTCAAAAAAGACCCGTGCTTCACTTTGTCTATCAGTCCAATCCACACCAGCCCCCTGGTGGACGCAGATAAACTTTTCCATGCTCTGGCCAAATACCCATCGTGGAATATAATAATCCATGCTTCCTGGTTATTCATAACAATCTCTGTAAAATTCTCAGGGCTCAGTATTAACATATCATTGTACCTTTCACCAGCAGAAAAATTTGGATCTGGATCTATATCATGTAATGCCCCAGGCATAACAATTTCTCCTATACCATGCTTACAAAGTACCATCGCAACGACAATATACAGACCGACACCCATTTCAAGACCTCTTATTAAATGTACGAGATCCGGATTGGCTTTTCAGCACCAGAAAATTTCTTTCCCCTTAAAGAGTGCTATTAAACCGGGATTTAATCATGACGTGTCCAAATACAAACGGTCCACTTAAAGTTTACAAAAGATGTTTGCTTCCGTATTGTGTTTCATCCGGGTAGTTTGACATATTTTAGTTAGTCTCAGCCCCGATCTAAATATAATTTAAAAAAATAAAGAAATAATAGTGTTCAGTTAAATTAACTTAAAGGAAATTTTAAAAATCTAGTAATTATTGAATGCTATGGGATCAGAGCAACATTTTAGTAGAGATCTTATTCTCAAACGAAGGACAAATTGTTAAAAATAAATCTGACCTATGTATGATGACCTTTGACAGCGCAACCTCGTGGGAAAGAACGGCCATTTTGTAGCTGTAGAACCACTTGCTCGAATCCTTTGTACTAATACATTTCTTCAAATTTCTCGAGATTAACACCATGGATGGGTGAGTAATCAACCTTGAACTCTTTTCTTAAGTCTTAAGTATACTTTAGTAGTCAGACCTTACTCATCTGTTACCCTAAATACTTTTTTCAAACTGTGTTAACAGGTTGCTACGAACGTTAAATCAATTACGTTCATTTAAAAATGTGTTCGCACTGTGTCGTGACTGTGTGCATGTTAAAACTTTTTGTTTACTTTGTTATTAATCTAAGTTTCCTTTTCAGTTTTATTCCAACAATTGCACATGCTGTTTTTAAAGCATAAGTTCTTTAGTTGCGCGCACCCTTTTCTGGAATTCTGATTGTATCTTTTTGCAAGCTCCGCTGCTTAAATTTATTTATATTAGTCCTACTCCTACATACATCTTAACCCGATTCTTTTCCCGCGTTTTCTTAGCCATGTATTATCGGTAATTTCTGGTTAAGAAAACTAGCAAGTATTTGTAAAAATCTACTAATTTGATTTACTTTCAAAACTGCCAGTTGCATTCTTTATAAAGTCTTGTTTACTTTTCAATTTCCAAATTTCAAAAGGAGACTTTTATTTTGCCCCAAATGTGAACTTTCTTTTCTCCTGAAATATCTATTTACTGAATACAGTTAAAATGATGATTTACTCAGTACCAATTAATGATTGTTATCCAAATTTTTCAGATTTCTTTTGTAGTTTATAATAAGAATTGTAATGTGAATAAATAAACATTTTACTTAAGTCTATTGTTGTTTTGTTTTCTTTGAAAATATACATTAGATCTCAATATGTGGCTATTAAGACAATTTCCTGTCTATGTTATAGAAAAGCCTTGAAATAAAGTATATACCATGCCTGTTGACTTGGTTGTTTTTGTGAAAAATTAAAATTTGTAAAGCTTTGATGTTATGGCTGACATTTATTATTTCTTTGCCATTAAAATTTAATGTGATTTAAAGTTCCAACTTTTATCATATTTTGGTGGTATTTAAGAAAGAATTAGCATCAGATAAAAATGTTATTAAACATTATTTTGGCATTGACAATGGTTTCATACACACTTAGACACTAGAGAGGAGTGTAAAATCTTTTAAGCTCAGGTCAATTACCCCTATAAACAATTTCTCCTCCAGGCATGAATAAAATAAGAAATATTAAAACATCCCACTGGACTTATGTAACAAATGGACATGTCTTGTCTGTGAACAGTTTGAGACTAACTGTCCAGTTGACTATGAATAAACACTAGAGTAGTCAACAGTTGGAAGCATCCATATTTTCCAGCCTGTTCCTAATTTGAAATAATGTATCTAAAATGTCCAATTTAAATTTTCAAATACAAGAAAGTATGTGTGACATCTAATAATCTCGACAAAAATACTGAATGCATGATGCTTTTGTATTTGATTGTGATGCATTAGCAATTTAATTATATTTAAGGGGGTGAGTATAGCATTCGGGACAACTTATTGGAACTATGAATTTCTTGTCAAACTTAAGGACAGTTAAATGAAAAGATAACATAGCAACAGTGTACATTTTTGGAAAGGTAGTAACTTAAAGACTATGAAAATTTACTCTTCTTGCACAGGATTATATAATCTGCAAGGAAACAACAATTTTGGGTAAAAAGTCACTTTTTGAAAACACATTTCAAAAAATTGGAAGTCCAACACCCCTACAGATACGAACTTGGCCAAATGTATCTAACTTCAAATAGAGGTCTCTAAAACTGCCTTTTAGATTTTTAAAAATTTTACTTTGTCCACAAATTAAGATGCTTCAAAGTTCAACAGTAAAAAAATTTTTGAAAATCCGAGACAATATATAAGAGATCCCTATTGGAACTCAATTTTCGCAAAATTTCAGCTTTGTATCTGTAAAGATTTGGGACTTATTTTGGAGTTTTTACCCAAAATTACTTTCTTGCTACTTACAATGATGAAAAAGACAAGTAAAGTATTTTTCATACTCTGTATATTAGTACTTTGCTAATAATATATACTTTTATTAGTCTATCTCTAATTAACCACCTAAAATTATCCTCAAAGTATAAAGTGTAAATAAGTTGCCTGAACGGGACTAGCCACATTAAACTTCCATTTCAAGATATATCTTTTTGGTTTAATGCATAGTTATTCTAGTTATGAACATTACAAGGCTTCCTACATGACATTGAAATTAAAACTTCTACTTCATTGCTCTGTTGAATCCAGGCTTCACTGGTGTGTACATCCCTGAATGTGCTCCAATTTGCATTGTTATCATGGTAACGCGTATCATAATTAATATAGCCATTCCATTAATGGACTCTTTGTAATCATGATAAGCGTTATTAGTTCCAGTGATGATGGATCTGATTTACCATATTGATTTTTAAGCCTTTCCATATGGAAATACAGAAATGGAATTATAAAAAGTGTCTTAGTTTGTCAGTTATTTATAGTCTTTCAAGCACAATTTCTCAAATCTTTACTGACACTCAGCTATTTTTATAAAGAACATGGACATCTCATACACTGATGTAAACATGGCAGTTGTATGATTTATATATGTACAGTGTTAACAATTAGAGAACTTTCACCAAAAACCGAATAATACTGTGTGTCCTTAGTTATTAATTAATCATAGCCCTGCAGAAAAATGTTACTACGATTTCCCTTGTAGATTTTTTATATAACATTGACCCTGAATTGAATTTGATGACATATTTGGAAATTTTAACCAGGAGAAGCCACAGTCTGATCTTAAAAAAATTTTAAATTTAGAAAATTACGAAGTGTGCTGAGGTTAACTGAGAAGTGAAATCTTCCAACAAAGACAAAATAAGCTCTAGGTAAAAATTCTGATCTCGTCCACAAAGGGCTAGTCTTGCATCCTTGCATTGAAAATATTACCTCTTCAAAAATTACGTCCATTAATCTTCCAATAGCAATAAAATTTGTATACTGCAATTTTTCTGTATATGCTGTATGAAGATTGTAGGTGCAAATTTCTATGATACATTAAAAATTCTCTTTTTTGCTGTAATATAGACTAATGTTAGTCGGCTCTGTAATTTAAGATAATGTGAAAAAAAAATTTCCTAAAAAGTCATTTAAAAGATTTGTCTAAAAATTTAATGTAAAAGACAAAATAATGTGACAGTAGAAACATATATAAAGCATAAACATACAGTAGACCACATAAACATATGATAGTGCACAAAATTGCAGAGAGCTTACCAGTTTATTCTAGTAACTGCTTTATGTATTTTAGTACTATAATGCATTTATTAAAAAACTTCCAATCAATGTTTCTAACGACTGATGTCAGTCTAGCTGTAATACTGCATTTCATGAAAACTTATATTTTATTATTTTCTGTCAAGCAGTTTTAAGTTTTTATACTTTTACTTTATTTATTTTCATGTAGAAGGTTTAGAATAAAATTGCTTTCACTCAAAACATAAATACCTGTTTATTCTAGATCTATGTATATTGACTTTTTATTGAGAATGATGGTAAATTACTTGATATGTTTTGACAGTAAGGTACAATAATATATTGTAATATACTGGCCAAGCTGTTGCCCATTCATTACAATAATGGTAGCAGATATGAAAAAGAGAATTTTCAAAAATGAATATAAACTTTTATTGATCTGTTGGAACATTATTAGAAAGAAACTGTTATGTCTTTTTTCATTTCTATTTTATTTCATTTCTATTTTGTAGGTTTTCAGCCTCAGGTATTAAGGTATGTATGGTGGATGATTTTTCGCTCATTAGCTTGTTTTTCTATAAAATTTTGTACACTTTTTATATAACACATCTAAATTTGTAGTTGACCTTTCTAATTTTAACAAAGAACCACAAAATTTTATGCCAACCTTCTGTGTAATATTTTTATTACCTCACACAGTACAATCCTCTTAGCATTTATTCACTGATAAACTGTTCCAAATTTTAAATCGCTTGTAAATGAAACACATAATAGAACCAGACGTTTTTGTTGAGCACTAACAAAAGTTCAAGCATTGATCCAAGTTGGTGTGTATAGAGTGAATGTAATAGGTGTATGCATTGTACATGAATACCAGGTGAACTTATTATAATAATATAAAGGGTATTAGCACTAGGGTCGCTGTCAACTGTAAACGTGGCTATTGGTTTTCTTGGTAGAAGCTAGTCCCTTCTCTTAGAGTACAACTTTCCCTAACAACTGTCTTCTTCTTGGTTCAACTTAGATCTCTTCAATATGACTGATGAGGTATGTACTATTTTAAAGAAATAATATTAGTTTTGTTCCACAATTTTATTTTGCAGATATTTGTGTTTTGTTAGATATTGTTTGGATGTCATTAATATTATGAATCAGGCATGTTACTGACACAATTTAAGTGTGTTAATTAGACCAGCATGCATATTGCAGTTTCTTGTCAGTATTTTAAAACTGACATATTTCATTTTGTAATATTGCAAAATTGCATATCAATATTTGCGCAATTTTAATATCAGTATTTTTGGACATTGTATATATGACATAATGATAAGTTTAAAATAACATTACACATGAAATGCCTAATCCAAACTGAATGTCATATCATTTGTGCTTTTTTTATGCAAAACTAATGATAACACAAACATTTGGTTCCATATGGATACTTTAAACTTCCCTGACCATGTTGAAATAGCAATCTTCTTGCAATGTGTAAGCTCAACAGGTTCAGTAGCATCCTGTGTGTTTTCTGTAAATCTATTGTGGTCTCTTCTGCAGGACTATGAAAAAGCAACGGATCTAAACTACATATCCTTGTACCAGAGATGCTGGCATCTATTTTTCATTCTACATGCTCTGCTTTCTTGCTTAACTTTATGTTGCTATTAGGCGTATGCTGACTGAATCGAGTTGAGATCTTCACTTGCAAACCAGGAAGGACAATTTTTCACTGAATATATCAAAAATCAATGCAAGAAGACAATGTTAATCAACCTTTGTCATTTGCTGTAGCAGACTGTTTTGTAGATATATAACAGGGGAATGGTGGTGATTTAATGCAGGAAATGTTGTGTTCAACTTTTTTACCTGGTACCTTTCCCCACTTTTAGATATAGAATTGATTGCAGTCCAATAGTAGTTTTTAAAAGTACTAACATGCAAAAAAAAAAAGTTCTTTCATTGTATATAGCTGTGCAATATGAGTCTGTTTTCTGTTGAAAAACTATGCAGTATCTGCAGAGTTACTATAATTAGACTAATTATATGTGACAGGTTAATTACCCAACACCAGCCACATTGTTTTTTGTGATGAAATCTCAGAAACAACATACTCTTTGAGTAACTGGAGCTTTTTTACAATAACAGCCAGAGGCCTGCTGATTAAACTATCAGCAGTTGGCAGCTGTAATTAGCAGAATCAAATGTTTTAAAGGGACAAAAGAATGTCCAACATTGTTAGATCTGGTGTTTAAATGATTGGTATTCCTTAATAGGAAAGCCAGTGTTTATAACACTACCATTGTCTGCAGATGTGCACTTCCAAAGTGTTCAGAGCTATTGCTTATATCCTCTCATAACTGATGGTGAATATTGGTTGAGACTGTAAAGGCAAAGGAAACTATTTGTTAGTGGAGAAGCCTCGTGCTACAAATATTCTGTGAAAGAATTGCTCTTGAGGACGTCTAAAACTGATTTGGATATAGCATTTTGTACTGGTGTGAAGATTTACTGAGTTTTGGTGTTCTTCTATTTTACTGTCTGTTAAATTCTGGGTGGAATATTTTCGGTTTGAACATGTTGGTTTTCGGGAGAGTTTGTGGAATTAAGGTAACTTTTAAACCTCATTTAAACTTAATTTTATCTCTAGCCACATCAGCATAACTCATTGATTGATGCCTTTATGTTTGCAGCATCTTCTTCATTCTCTGATTCATCCTCTGTATTTGTATTTTGAATTTTGTTTTGTAAATCATCCAATCAATGTTTTATCTCAATTTGTATGCTAGTTGGAAAATATGATTTAATTTACAGTCTTCAGGGTAGTAGTTTTGAAAAATATATCCTTATGTTTGAAGGTATACAGTCTGTTTGCAGGTGTAACCTTTCTATAATTTTTAAGCACCTTAACAATGTAACAATTAAAGTTCATAATGATTCAACATTAGTTGTTAATAGGAAATTGCCCATAAACCATAATTCCTTGAACAGGTCAATTATTCACAAAGTGAAATGATTCGAAAATTTTTAATTAATTCCATAAATTATGCAGATTACTGCCATATGCTAATTATCTCAAATGTTTCATCGTTTTGATGGTGAGATGAAATGTTAATATGGAAAACTGTGCTAATGATTCTGTTGAAATTTAAAATTCATCAGAGGCCGTCGATTCCAGTGTAATTTTTTTTAAACTTGTGTCTAAAAACCTTTTAATCCAATGCAAGAATTTTATGTTAATCTTGAAGAAAATGTTGGATTCATCCTGTGTCGAAACGTGCAAATAACAAACTATAGTGGTTGTTGTTTTGTGTTTTCAGCACTTGTCTGTTTATCTGCCTGTGTATATTTACCTAAATTTTCCTATTGGGTCTTCCGTAAATAAGCCAAGGGTGATTTTTAAAAAATGACCATATTGACTGCACATCTTTCAGTTGATGAGCGTGTTATGTATCTGCGGCATGTTTTTTTGTTAGGTTATTATGGAAGACCCCGGTAACTGAAAACGGATACTTTTACTTAAATTAAAGCTCGGGTGTGAAAACAAGCTATTTCATAACATTTGCAATTTCTGTATTGTTTTGTCAGTTCTACAATATGTCAAGTTGTATAATATACTGATACCTCGGTTTCCAGATTTTTCATCTCGATTATTTCAGCATATCACACATTTTGACGATATTTCGTTTACACAATAGTGATCATTATGATTAAACCTGAAATCAAAACACAGCATCTCCAAAACTGTTGCAATTAGCATTCCTAAATTTATTTGTAAATTCCCTACAAAATTGTGTAATTAATGCACATTGTGCTGTGTTTGATGAAAGTAAATGTCAGCCATTGATTGCTGGTAATGCTTCATGATTGCTTTGTTTAATAATTTATAAGGGTAAAAACATAATTGACTGAACCTAAAATTTTATTCTCTGTGCAAATAATGCCTGTATTTACTATTGCACTTTCAAATAGAAAGACCTATGTACCTAGTTTTGATATCATTTTATACCTTTGTATATGATTGGCATACAGTTTCCTTATACATTCATACATAACAGTTGTATACTCAAATCAATATTGTCATATGTAGAAACTAAATCTAGTGTTTTAAATTTAAAGTCTATTATACCTTGCTGTATGATTATTAAATATAGATAAATATTCCAGTATTGTCTCTAGATAGCATATGCTACTAAATCTACCCGTATATACAGTATTGTGTGCCACGTATTTAGCTTATTTCTGTAATTTAGATCTGCTGTAAGCTTGCTATTGGGTAGTTTTCTGTAGTGAAGAAAAAGCGACCGATCTTCTTTCATTTTAAATTCTTATCTGTGTTCTGCCACTGTATGAAGGTAAGGCACTTTTCGCTGATCTGTTTATGGAATGTTTCCTATAATTTAATGAAGTCTTGCTTTTGGAGATGTCAGCTGTTTTCCTCCCTTCGATATCTACCCCCTTGCAAGTGAAATGATTATATTTTCAAAAGTATACAAGACCTGGTGCACTTTGCAAAGTATTTATTGTTTAGAATGCTCTTTCTAAGTTATGCAAGCCTCCATTTTGCGATTTTTACATATTGCTATTTATAAATAAAAATGCATCAGTTTTCTGCTTGTGATTTGTCTTGCAGGTGTGATTGAGTATCTACTTTTCCTTATTATAAAAATTCTTTTTATGGATATTAATGTGCATTGTTGAGCTTGTATGTTCTTGAAGTGTGTTAAATTACTTTGTATAATATTATAATAGCATTTCATTTAATATTCATCAAAATTATGTATATCATTCCACATTGACTGAAATTTGAAGGTTTCTCCCATTTTGTTATGCAGTCTTAGCACATCGCATATTACGGGATGGTAAATATTCATATAAGATAAGTTCATTTGGAATTTTGTTGGGCTGTAAACATAAAAGTTGAAGTTCATTGAGAGTCTGAGATAGTGAGTTGATAAAAGGATACAGGAAATGCAAACACTGCATTGCAGTTGGATAACTATTTTTGTAACAACCCTGATGTTTATGTTATGCTCACTTGCTCAGTCTAGCCTAGGGTATAAGTTATCCAGTCATCATAGGGATTTTTATTAACAGTATGCTTATGGCCATATATGCATGGTAACACTATCCCTCGAGTTATGCAATCACTCAGGGTGGACACCAACAGAAAGTTATTGCTTTCAAAATCATATCCTAGCCCTCAGTCTCTTTGATGGAAATTATAAAATCCTGTGTTGATGAATAAATTATAGAAGCAAATGCACACATATTTGCACTGTGAAAATCAATTGTTGAAAATTATAATGGATGACATTATCGAATAATTATTACATTAATAATTCAATGTTTTCATCATGTCATCTAGTTTGAAAGCAAACACATTTTAATCCTCTTGTGGCTAGCTAACCCTGATCATTTATATTTCTGCAATTAATTTTATGAAAGAGTAAAAGTTGTTTAGTGCAGTCTTTGGAAATGTCAGATAATATTCTGTCATAGTAACCATTAAAGTTTTTTTTTATAACCATTAACTTAATTTGAAATATTCATATTATCATAGTTATGATGTATTATTCATGGGCCCTAACAATGAATTAAAAGAACTTTTATCATATCTAGATCTTGTAAATGCACCTGGATAGCCATTATGTTCTATTGACTTTATCTTTTTTATGGTTGGTTGAAGGAAACATTTACTGTAGTTTATGAACAAAGCCAGGGGCTTGTGTGTTGAACATACAATTACCTGTGGAGTCTGCTTATTTTAGAAGTTGGAAAGTAAAATATTCTTTGTGCACACCTTGAAATTTAAAATGCAGGTTTGTTGAAACAAGTAAATTAGTAATGTGGGCAAGTCTATTAAATATCATTAAATATTTAGATTGTGCTGCTGTATCAAATTTAATTTGAAATGCCAAGCGTTTTTATAGCTTTTTGTTTTGAAATTGAGGTGTCATTTTAGCATTAATATTTTAAAAATAATTACAACAATTTTCTTGTTAAAGTTGAATCGGAATTCATACCTTTTGTTGATATGCCAACACTTGTACATCCCTGGGCAAATATAATGGCATCATCCTTTTATGTTGACAATAGGCTAGGACAGTTTTGGTTTTGTCCAATATGAAAGCTTTTGTATAAACAGTCCTGTAGGGTTTATGCTAATTTGCTTTCACTAAAAGTGTATGAATAGACTGGTTATAGAGGTGTTATCATTTGGGCTTGGAGTCTTTGTACTGCAGAACTAGATATGTTTGCAAGAGTTTATGTGCTTGTTCCCATGTGACAGCCTACTTGAAGAGACTTATAGTACATATTTGTCTTGGGACTTAATATTTACTCTGTGCAGGTTGGCTTTGTGGTGTTTGCTTAGCCTGTCCTTTGTAGAGTATTAGTTTTAGATAGCATACTTTCTGTTAGCATTTTCAAAACCAGACATGTACTGTATAGGTTATACTTATCAAGGGGTTCCCATTTCTGCGCATAGCCTACAACCTCACATGCAACAGCCTCAATTGCAGACTGCTTTGCCATTGAAACCGGACTTTTTGCCACAAGAATACGTACCGATACTTCCGCAGAATCTTACACAGGAAGCGCAACTTATATCTGCGCAGCAAGCTGGTAGAAGAGAGTCTTTGAAGGTAATAGTGTAGTACCATGTGCTTTGAAATTGAACTTTATTCTTAAATTGTCTTGTTTTGATAAATTTTAAGTTACGTATGTGTGAGCAGTTTTCAAAAATTTAGTGTTTATGTGGCCAGAAAAGGCTTTTATATAGTATGTCGGTCTTCCTGTGCGTGCCACTAAGTTTTTTCCATAGTACATATCTTTTTGGTTCAACGTCCTGGTCTTCTAGGGTCATGAGCATAGTTGTCATGCGAAGTCTAAAGATTGAAACATTACTGTGATTCATATATGCTGGTGCATATCTAACATGTATTTTACATTTTGTAAATTACTTTCAATTACTATAGCATGACCAGGATATGAATATATGTTATCTGTCTACTGTATGCTTATGTTTGTGGATGTATATATAAAAGTGGATCCAAGGCAGTGTTTACAGCTTTGGTGTTATATTTTGCTGAGGTGTATCTATCTGGTGTGTGTCAAGTGTTGGTACAGGAATTTAAAAGTTTTTCCTTAGTAACAAACTTGAGGTAGTAATCGAATGTAGAATTACCTTCACTTGTAATCTATCTGGACTTTAATCCATGTTTTGTTTGTGCAGGTCCTGTCTGTTCACAAAACTTGTGTTCATGGGAAAATAGTAAATTTGTTCAGCTTTGTAAATACTTTATTCCATTGTAAAGTAGTAGATCGCATTTTGTGATCAGGTGAACTAAGTTGATTAAATACTAATTCCAAGAAATAGTCCAAAAGACTATATTGCTTGCATTTATATATATTCTGGCTTTTATATATTTTAATTTGAATTGATTGCGCAATTATATGCTAAATATATTCGCTAGATAATACCATTATGAATATCTGTCTGGCCATGCTAGGAGACAAATGAACTTTGAAGTAGAAATTATATTTTCAATTTCTTTTCTTGTTATATAACACCATGAAGCACTCAGAATTGATTAAATTGCTGTTTGGAAGTGATTAAATTATGAGGCAGGTAGTATAGCACATGTGTGGTATTGGGTAAATGTAATTGCCGATATTGCAAATTAGCTGTGCAGAAAGTACAGCTTCAGTCTGGTTTTAAAGAGCCTTCAAATTACAGAAACATGTCTGTTAGTGTGGTCCTACATCTTTATCTTTTTGTATTTGGAATATTGTTGTGTTCAAGTTTTTTTCGGAAATAGCTGTTGATTTTGGTATTTATGACTGATAATATTGATGGTATTCTCATTAGTTCGATGGTTGAAGATTACATAGTTCGAACTTTCATTGTTTTAGTACCTGTTGTTTTATCTTGTTTTTGTGAAGTTTGTAGAAAACAAGGTGCTATTGTGCCAACAAATCCATATAGTTCAAAAGTTTATCGAAGGTTTGCTGTCTGAATATTTACAGAATGTAATTTTAATATGAATGTTTGCATAAGATATCATAACTAGTATTTGGGATGGCAGAAAATGTACTATTTGAAATGCCAGGGAATGATAAGATTTTGATTTCAGATTAATTCAATTTGACATTCTCATATTTGAACCATAGCTTTCAATAATTTCTGCTTACCTGATTGTTCATTATGTTAAGGCCCACAATTAGTCAATTTAAGTTAATTTAAATTTCTGTCACTTTGTTCTGCAATCAATTTTTCAGGGTGTGCTATAAACAACTCACCTGTTTAAGCTATTCAAATTCGATTTCCAACATTGTTATTGACTGAGTGTCATCTTCTCTGGATCTCATTTGTTGCTATAGTTACTTAAATTCTATTTTAATGGATTGCCCATCAAACAGTATTGAGGAGTTGTATAATATTGGAGGTAGTTGGTCTTTGATTGTTATTATATTGCTAAATGAACTTTAAATTCTTGAATTTGTTTTTCAATGTTTAAATTTCTCAGGCGTTTCAGTGTATGGTTTAGTTTCATTGTCACCATCAGTGTTTGTAGTATTGTGTCATTCTGGTATATTTATTACCAACTTGACAACCACTTAAAACAAACGAAACTGCAGTAATGTGACTGAATCTGAATCTGCCAGACTGCAGATTAGTTTTATTGTACTTCATATTCATTATCTTGTCCAGCCATTGTTCAAACATATTACCACTGATGCAACAAGGTCTTGGTTGCACCTGCTGCTTACTTGTTGGTCTTATGCACTGTATACAGGGAAAATACTGAATCATAATATAAGCACCTCAAATTAGTTTATATGGAATTGGATCTGTTTTAGAAAATATTTGCTTATTGTTAATGTTTTAAGGGGTTTTAAAGTGGTTTTACTGGGGATTTATGGTATTATTATTAAGGGATTGTATGTCACATTTGTATTTTTTTAAATTGCCCCTTATTTATAGATTTATTTTAATCGCGCATATTCAAATATTTGATGTTCTATCTTTAAAAGCATATCCTTGTATTATAATAATTATTGTTGAGTATACCACAGTGCCATGGTCTTAATTAGTTATATCCTGGTATCACAGTAAAATTTTAATACTTGAACCCCTCTGATTAAAATAAATGGACTAACCCATATGATAACCAAGCTATTTGTGACTCAGAATGAGTTGTGAAGTTAAGTGCAGAAAATTAAAGACTTAAATCTTTCTCTCTCTCTTGGAATTTCTTGTTTGGAGTGTTTCATTTATTTTGTGTATAATTTGTTAAAACACAACCTGAACACATGAAGGTAATGTACATTATCTCTTGAATTTTCTCAACTATCTCAGTTTCCGCTCTAATACCTGTTGATGGGAGGTCATTCTCCAATGTTTTCAGCTATGATAGTATTTTATGTTCAATGTTCAGAACTGTTATTCATTTTGCTTTAGATTTCAAATCATACATGTCTTGGTTTTCCAAACAAGTACTGTAGTGTGTATTGTGCTTTGGATTTTAAATCACTTATATCTGTTCTTCAAAAGTAGCATATTAACATATGTTAGGTGTATTCATGGTTTCTCCTACATCCACTATGAAAGATGTGTGTATTCTACTGCCTTAGAACTTTCTCAATTTTGACATGTCTTTCTTTAATTGTTTTCTGGTAGTTCCTTCTTTCACTAACTATTCAGTTGGTTTCACATAGTTATTTTGTTCTAGAAAGTTATTTCCTCCTTCTAGGGTCTCATTAGCTTGAATACAGGCAGAATTTACTAAATGTATAATTCTGATATGTCTAATGAATAAACAGTCTGTCTATCTGGACTAAATGTGTTAATTAGATACATTAATTCTTTCCAAAACTAGTTAACTCAGTCATACCTTGAAATTTAGTCAGCTGTGATGAAGAGTAGTCTTCATGCCTTCAATCTATTGTGTTTGCTCTTTGAAGCATTTCCCACAGACATGTAGATTTCCTATTCATGTATCAATTCACTTGGTAAACTCTTAATGTCTGGACATGGTGCTTTGTTAGTATTGAATATGCTGGTTTATGTGTGGGCTTGTTCAAAATGTTGATAAATGTTAATCTCCAAATGGTGCACATGTTCTATATCAATATCTTCCCGCCTTTTTACCAAAGCTTTTAATTAAATAAGATTATACTTGACCTGGACTCTAAATATATGTGGTTTTTCAATCCTTTTATAGATTGAGAGTATGTTAAAAAAAACAGTATAAAAAATGTTGTTGAATAAAACTTGCTATATATTATGTTAGATTTTTGAGTTAAGGTCTGCTACTAAATAACAGTTCCTGATGGCAGATAATTATCATCTTATACAGTGTTATTATGAAAGTGTCAAACCTGTATTTTGTATATGCAGTAGAGCACACAACCCATTAACTGGAATAATTCCAGTCAATTTGACACTAATCTGGTGTTGATCTGGAGGTATAAAGCTTTGAAGCTTGGTTCTTACATAATCCTGCCAGCAGTACTGTTCTCTTGTTTATTGCTACAATGTGTAATGAGGCTATGTTATGTATGATTACCTACACAATTTGAGTACACATTTCTATGAGGTTCATGTATTGTGAAGTACATAGGTAGTATGAAAGTGATGTCTGTCCATGTGCTATGATGCATAAATGAAGAAATATATGTGATTTCTTTGAACTGAGCTGCCTGTACTTGATCATATATATAGATTTGTTGGTTAGAGCTAAAAAAACAAGTCTAAAGAAAACTGCTACATAGCAATTATGAGACCTGCATAAATGGAAAACAAATTAAGGTCTCTCCATTAAAGTAATTGGGTCTGCCCTTTAGAAATATTTACAAAAATAATGACCACCACTTTTAACTGGAGTGTGGGAAAATGTACATTGAGAAACCCTTCTGCTGTGGACATTAGATTTGGCTAAAGGAATTTTTGACTGTTTGGCACTGTACTGTCAGATGCTTGCAAAAATGGCTCTGTTATTGCTGATCTGTGCAGCTGTCAAGTCGCCAGTTTTTTTTTGCCCACAAGTCCCAGTTTTTGAGATGACAATAAGTAATTTATATTGAACTTATAAAAAAAGCTTGACAAAATCATAAATTATGTTTTAAAGATATGCATGTTTATTCTTAAATTACCACTGGATGTCATTCCTTTTTGTCAGCGTTTGACACTGTGGCATCTTTCCCTGGGTTGGGTCGTTTTCACCATAAAAATGTCTCCCCTAAGTGAGCTCATTAATCTGTTTGTGTTGTATTGGCTATAGTCAATTCGAATAATAAATAGGAAACATACAAAATGAAGTCACTGTTACAGTTGACAGTGAATGAAAGTACTGGTGTGTGGTGTGGATGATCTGAAAGATTCGCTGTAGGTTTTTCTTTTGGTAGTTTTCACATTTCAATGAACAAAATATAGTTTCTGTTTGACATCTGTGAGGGTTTACACAGCCCACAGTCTCCAAGGAAGTATATAAGGAACCCACTATCCTGGTTAAGCATGTCTGGATTATTTATGTGAAGCACAAATGGCTAATTCTGCATCTGTTTCTACATTATCTTAACATTAAATGTTAATTAAAATACATAAATTGTGATATAAACTTGCCAATGTTCTTAATCTGTTTGTTTGGCTACAAAGCTCTGCATTTTTATAATGGCATTTTCTACTTGTTTTTGTAGCGTGGGTCCGAAGAATTGCTTGCCCAATCCACCATGATTTCCAACGGCAACGGCATGAGTCCACAGCTATCCCCAGGTCAAGATACAAATGATGCTAAGAAGGTAATAATTATGAGATTTCGGACGCTTTAAAGAACATGACTTAAAAATTGTTGTGAACTTGCTAGAAAATGACACTGATCAGACAATATAGAAAGGAATAAGTGATCCATCTGGAAAGTTAATTTGCCTCAAGTAGGCCAACTGTCCAGTTTTTCCGCACACTGTCACCTGTGACAGTTGCATAATATTATTTTGTAGGTAAAATTAGACCAGCAGTTAGTCAACAATGGACCATCCAGAGTTATTCATATCCGTGGGATGCCGGTAGATACGACAGAAGCCGAGGTGGTGCAGATGGGAGTGCCTTTTGGAAAAGTAACAAATGTTATGCTGATGAAAAAGAAAAATCAGGTATAAACTTCCCTCTTGCATAAATATTTGCTAAATTAATGGACAAGAAAAAATAAATTTATAACTTGCACATATTGCTACCTTATGTGTTCCACTTGGATCACTGTTGCCAAGAAGCCAAACCAACCAATCATGTGAAAAATGAGCTTGGCCTATCTTGGAATTGAAAATTTTGATGTACAGAATTACAATAACAAATTAATTTAAGTTATTGGTTATATTGCTTAGTGACTAAAACCCTCATCCCCCATTTTTTTTCACATTTGGGAGTGACAGTTCTAACTAAAATTGATAAACAAATACTATTTCTTGCATCTATCAGTTACTAACATTTGCATAATGATAAACTTTGATCACCTTATCATGTTAGTACCATATGATAAATTTGTTTGGCAGTAAGAACACCTGTCCTTAATTTACACCTTTGGACTGCACTTGTGTCAAGGGCACAATGTTATATTTCACTGGTTTGGGTGTTATTTTTTTTTTCAAAAAAAATTGGAATGATTTCTAGCTTCTAGCAGTAAATCCACGAAATTGCAGTGTTTTATTTTGCCAGGGATATGTCAGTTTAAGGAAGGAGCAGATCCAGCATTTATAATGTTAGATTTTTTCTCCCAAAATGTTTAGTACATGGAAGATTGCTTTCAATGAATTTTATTACCAAACTCTCAAATTTTAGTTGATTTTACAAAAAGATGGATTTTCAAACCTAAGCTTTGCATTTATTATGCAAAGAATATAAATCCTGATACTTACATAATGTATGTCTGAGAGAGTCACAGTAGGAGATGACAATGTCATTTTGTTCCTGTCTGTGAGAGGTACTTCCTATGGCATAATATCTCATTAGTCAAATTGCAATAATGGCCACTAATTACACTGGTAAAGGCACCTATCAAGAATAGATAGGCAGGCGGTTTTGTTATACAGTTTACCACCCTAGGTCTAAATCAGCTTAAACCCATTCTGTATCATAAAATTATCTATTTAGTTTATTGCGTTGATCTTGTTGAACTCAAAGTAATGAAGTTTGTTGAGCAGATTTAGTCGTAAATTAAATGCTTTTCTCAAAGCAATTATAGAAACAAATAGTTGATTCAATCATTTTTGTGCATATGTTTCCAATAAAAAAAACTGGTAGCAAATGAACCCTTTTTAGCAATTTCTTTAATAAAAATATGTAGAATGTAGCTTAACAAGTTTTTGCTTTCAAACTAATTTAATAAAAAAAGTGAAATAACTTATTTGCCTTATAATAGAAAGTTAATTTTATTACGCTAAAAGTATTAATTTTTGCTGCATGTAATTGTCAACTGTCCAAAAACTTTTTTCAATAATTTGGAGCCAGTGTGCATGAAAATATTTTCAAGCTTTCCTATGAAAATGGCTGCCAAGCCATATTATTCACCACTGTTAAAATATTAAAATTCAAATTAAGTGATTCATTGTTCTGTGTGAATGCAAACATTGTCTGTGGGTTGTCGTTTTAATTTACCAAAGACAATAATTAATCAGCTATGTAACGACAAAGTGGTTTTATTTTGCATTTTGGACTCTTTAAATTTTGTATCCTAATAAATGATACTTAAATAAAACAAGAGAATATTTAACATCGACACACGTTACTATGTCACCTAACCAAATTTAATCTAGCCATGTGAAGCAGCGTATACATGAAGAATTCAAAATAACACCAAATAAAGTGTTTGTTCAAAAAATATGTTAAGGTGTATGATTACACAATTAATTTCACTTTATGAATTAGTCAGTAAAGACATAGAAAAATATTGATTTCATAAAATGGAGCCTTCTAAGTGGCTGCCCAAAGATATTAGAACAAAAATTACCATGATGTGAAATCTGTCCTTTAGAGAATATATAATTGACATTTTATGTTTGGCCTTCATGTGCCAAGGCATACTTGATTGAAACTGACATTGAAATTGATTACTTCCATGAAAGGGATACTTTTACAAGCTCACAAGGCAATGTTGACTATGTTACATATGCTTTTACCTGCTGGTTCATGAATACTAGATTCCTAATGACTTTGACATACTTCTCCTTGTGTACTAGGTGATTTAGTTATGGTGTTGCTGCAGTTGATATTGTCAGCACACAAAACAACACTGTGAAGTACACAGTATTCCAGTCAGTGTTCAAAGGAACTGGAAATACCACAATATTGCCTAACATAGGAGTTCTGGTTTATATCTCATCAGCTTGCAAACAGATGTGTTTATTATGATGATAACCAGGTTATTTTTTTGTACAGGCTTTCCTCATGTTCCAAGAACTAATGCAAGCTCAAGCAATGATTAACTACCACCAACATGTGCCTGCTCAGATTAGAGGCCGACCAGTCTTTGTGCAGTATTCCACACATCAAGAACTCAAAACAGATCAAGTAAGCAGCCATCTAGTGGAAACATTTGTTTGATTGACTTAGTGCTTGACAGCCGAATGTAAAGGGGAAATTGCTCAGAAGAAGCCCAGCTAGCATAATTCTTAGTTTTCTAGTAATTTTCTGAGGGCTCATTGTACATGTATTTTATAGGCATGCAGGTTAAATATAAAATATAATTAATACAGAAAAATTGTGATGCCATAAGGAATTGCATATAGTACAACAATTAAATTACGTGGCTATCATTATTTTAAAAGAATAATGTTTTTCTTTTTTTTTTAATTAGAACCCTGCTGCAACAGCGGCATTACAAGCAGCATCAGTGATTCAGACTCAAACAGCTGAAGGGGCAGAGCAAAGAAAAGTCTTACATATTATTGTAGAGTCTATGCTTTATCCTGTTACTGTAGATGTCCTTAAACAGATATTTTCACGATATGGTCAAGTTTTAAAGATCGTGATTTTCTCTAAAAACAGTAAGTTTGCATTGATTATATTGTTGTCAGTCACTCCATTAAGAATTTTGGGGTTAAAGATAAAGGTACCCTTGATAATATTAGATTGGTGTATTGTCTATGAGTGCATTCTTTGTGACAATGCAAAAAAACTTTGTTGTACTGTTTAATCTACAAGTTCAGTTTCAGAGCTTCATACCTGATAGTAAAGAGTGAAGCTATAGTGTGATTTAAGTTGGTGAACAGTTGGTAAAATGTGTTCATACTTTTCTCTCACAGATCAGTTCCAGGCTCTCATACAGTTCTCTGATGCAATCTCAGCCCAAACAGCCAAAGTGGTAAGTGAAGGAGTTTAACAGCACAGTTTTATGATTTCTTGCATTTTGTATTTCGAACTTGTAAAATATTTGTCATTTATATATGTGAAATGTTGCAAGCAGATTTTGTGTAATTAATGGTATACAAGTATTTGTTTTTGGTATAAAATTTATTTATATAATCCAACATAATATGGAAAATTTTGAAATTGCTTTAGCTCTGTGCATGATATGACATAGCTTAAAAGGTAGATAGCATTTGATGCTATTTGATAATATGGTTGGTTTTTAACCAGTTAAACTCTATTTGTTTACTGAAGCTAATCTTATGCATTATACTGCTGCTTTAATGGTGATGCTATCAATAAGGGAATATTCTTACTTTTTATCAGTCTTTGGATGGACAAAATATTTATAATGGCTGCTGTACGCTTAGGATAGATTTCTCCAAACTCAACAACTTGAACATCAAATTTAATAATGACAAAAGTCGCGATTATACAAATCCTAATCTCCCCTCCGGTGATGGAGCTTCTCCTATGGAACCAAATCTTGCACTTGGTAAGTAACCCTTGTTATATATAAGTTAAATTATAAAAATTAATGTTATGTTTCATTCCTTTGACAAGTGGTGTACAGTTTTTTTTTGCTGTACAGCAGTTCAATTAGGATTGACATGTGCCTAAATATTGATATATTCATAAACTACAGTATTTGTCAAATGGAAGAAAATAGTAACTGATTTAACTTGTTACACAGTGGTTTGATGATGTGTGTATGTTGCACGAGTGATATTGCTAAACAATGCACCTTAGGTGCTAGTAGAGTTGTAAAATGGTGTTCAGCTGTGGCTTTACATAATCAACAGGTTCTAACATTGTGTTTGTAGGATTCAGCTGTACTAGTTTTATTAATCTTTTTTGAACCTTGCGAACGAATAAAATTGAACAAAGTATTGATAGCTAAACAACATGTCTTTAGAAAGCCAGATTTTAAAAAATTCTCTGGAAAATATCGGAAAAACGAAACATTTGCATATGCCTACACATTCTACATTTATTATGGTAGTAGCTTTAAAGAATCAAAATTCTAAAATCTTAACCAAAACACTGTGTAACAAGGTAATTATCTCCCTTTCACATTTTGTATCAGTGAATCAAAGATTTTAATTAAAGTCCTTAGTTACCAAGACTTGTTGTCAGATGTAAACCATGTAACTAGTCGGTTCTTTTCCTGATGAACTCTTTGATGGCCAGTTGGCTGGCAGGTACTTTTCTTTTCTATTTCTGAAATGCCAGGGAGATTTTTGTAAAATGAAAATCCAATTCTTCACTTTGGAAATGGCCACTCTTTATTCTTTAAAATTAATTATGCTATATTTACATATCAGAGTTGTGAACCTTGTCAAGCTGAAGCATACTTGAAAAAGTTGATACCTCTGATTTGCAGGCTGATTAATTCTGCAGCACCATACTCTACACAATTCCTAACCCTAAAGCGATGAATTGCAGTACATTTCTATCTTATTTTCTGAAGTGGCAGATTGATATCTTCATTAAAAAAAACTCCCTTGAGAAATTAATGGTACTTGAATTATAGTCAAGTTAATAAGATAAATATTTTATTTTAATAAAAAGTAAAAGTCAGAACGGGAATTAAATTCTCAATTGCATAATCTGAAATAAATTTTTAAAAATAGAAAATAATACTTAATTGCTGTCAGTCATTTTTCAACACATTTAAATATTTGCACCATTCTACAATTGAATCGTGTTACAGTCATGTTAATAAGTTCTAATAATTTAGAGCAAATATTTGCCAGACCTCTACACTGCACAGCCATATTCTTTTTTCTTTTGTTACTGTGTGTGGCTTTGTCTGTATATATATAGTTTCTCCTTTTTGGGTCAGAGCTTTGATTTTTTCTGTTTCTGCTTTGCGCTTTTTTTCTACCCTTGTAAATGACCATGGGAACGGAAGCTTTGAAACAAGGAAAATTTACTTTAATCTATGACATTGAGAAGGTTGTCAAAACATTTCACAAAATCTTATATCAACTTATTCTAGTTTTTGCCTAAATTATCCAAGAAAATTAATTTTCTAATTAAAGGCAGCAACAAGTTTCTGCCAAACATGGCAATAAAATATGCTAAATCTCGCTTTCTCTCACATTTCTGGTTTCTGGTCCTACAAATTGATGCTGTGCCCATACATTAATATGGTTTTAGTTGACCTAATTTTTAATGGCATGCTTCCTTGTTTTCTGCCGTGTCCAAAGGTTCCCACAGTGTGCTCGCCTCACCGTTCCAAGCCTTGCAGAGTTTTGGTGCCCCACAACAACTAACTGCGTACAGTGCGGCCGCTGCCGGAGGTATGCCGTTCTCGGGTACTGTGTTCCATTCAAATCACTTAATTAGTTTTTAGTAGTATAATGGTGCAGCTAGTAACCTCTCTCTTTGTTCCAAGGCATTACATTTCAAGAAAAAAAACGAATCCTGCCTTGGCTAACCAGTGTTCATGTTCTAACAATTCGTACTATTTGCAAATAAATGAACTTGGTTTTGTAATTATTTTTATGAACTTCTGAAAGTGTTAAACATGAATATTGCTTTAAGTGCAAAGTTGCTCCAACCAAACAATTGGTACTTCACTTGAAATACTCTATCCATTTATTGTGAAGTGCCACTATTTTGTTAACGTAGTCATGTTTTGAAAAAATTGAAGAGGTTATTACTGCCCTTTTGCATGTACATGAAAGTGTATTTTATTGCTTCAGTATAATTTTAACATACACATTGCACTTGCATGATCACTTATCTTAATGGTACATACAGATTAACTGCTGGCTTGTTATAAAAAGTTTCTCCAGATTATGTAAAACAAGGCTTATATATCAAAAAATCTAACTTCGTTACGTAAAGTTAAAAGGTATGTAAGAATTCAAGCTCTGAGTTGTGTCCACATTTGACTCTTCATGGCATAACCTTTAAAGCCTATATATATA
>JAOXYB010039150.1:0-13277 GCA_028565635.1 Phoronis ovalis | reverse complement strand
AAACGGAAACATTTCTCCTTTTTCTTGCTCCCTTTTCCCAATCTTACACATTGTGTGATTTATTGACATTGTTAAGTAATGGAATTTAAAAATATATATTTTTTATCAGTTGTTCATTGTCCCGAAATTGCATTGATTGGTAACGGCACCGTGAGTTCAGCTAATACAATATTGGACAGCATAGTACATTTAGAGTGTCCATTTGGTCATAAGCTAGGAGATGGGTCTAGTGCCTCTGTCGTTCAGTGCAAGTCAGATAAAAGATGGAATTCCACTGTAGAAGGGTGTCTCCGTAAGTGCATTTTTGTTGTGTATGTTTGTTTATTTGTTTAATTAGATGAACGGACAGATGACTGATATTTTTAATACTAAATACAAAACTACGTATGATTAATGAAATTTTGAAGACAATTTTGATTGACGTGCTAACAATATGATTTTGATTATATTTCAAAATATCTTTAACATTATAGCTGTGCATTGCGCTCCTGTACCTAAGTTGGATGATGGTTACGCAGATACGTCAAACACAATTTTTCATACAACAGTAACATATTCCTGTGACCCAGGATATTTTTTCGCGGATCGTACATTTCACATGTCGATATTCTGTCAAGTGAATGGAGAATGGGATAAAGAACCATCGCCATGTCAAGGTAACCATGTGGTGGCTTTTATTTTAGAATGTGGCCCCGGGAACGTGGCATTGCCTGTAAACGATAAAATTTATCTTCTACTGAATGAAATACTACATGAATTATACTTGTTTAATAAATAAAGCAGTGCTTTTCTGTGAACGATATACTTTTTCTACATTTGCTAGTTAAGTGTAACTAGTCCGATTTAACATAATAATCTAATTCCTTACCACATAGAATTAACATGTCCGCCGGTTCCTGATGTCCCTAATGCGTATGCTGACAACTCTGAAGTGCAGTTTGGTACATGGGTGAATTATCAGTGCTTACGTGGATTCAACTTTGAAAACAATGATACGTCGCAATCTATTTTCTGCAACGATGGATCGTGGAATTTAACATATGAAGAATGCAAACGTAAGAAAGCAACACATAGATTTACAACAAATTCAGCTTTTCAAACAAAGATGTTCAGATGTCCATCTTTTCCTTCTTCCTTTGGTATATGACATGGCATTGATACATGCTGCTGCATAGGGTATTATCATCGGTGCATTTGACGTTTGTTAATTAACTTTAACAAGTACTAATTAATTATTTCATAAATAGTGTTCGGTGTATCTTCACCATGCTCGCGGTATATCTACCATTGCAACACCGTTACTGTTAATATTATATATGGCGGCTGTTAATATAGCTAGAATTCCTACTGATTTATAAGCCATCATTCAAAATATATCAATATGAAAATATAATAAACATATTTTAATGCAAGCTATTTTTTTTGCTTTCAACATTTCCTTGTTCTTTACAATCCCGAATCTATCATTGTATTTGAGACAATCTTGATTCTTATTTGACTTATTTTCAGAACTACTACAATGGTCACCATTAAACTGTATGTGTATTTTATTGTCTTAGTTAGTGGAACGAAAACTTGTTGATTGAAACCTAATATGGTTAATAGTTAGTTGTATCTCCATATTTTTTAGCTGTGCAGTGTCCGTCTTTGTCCTCTGTCCGAAATGGCTTACCAGATACGGATAGTACAGACTTTGGAATTGTTGTTACTTTCACGTGCTTAGATGGTTATCATCTTCCTGATAATTCAAGTTTTACTATTGTAATGTGTACACCAAACGGAGAATGGAACGATGTTGTACCTGACTGCATACGTATGTTTTTTTTACGATTCAATTTACAATCCTGTAAAGTATTGCAGTATAATAAATGAACCTGCGTTTTCTTTGTTTTGACTGGTTGACTTTTTACACCGATTGTTGCGCTCAACACATTGTTTTAGACATGGTTTACTTTGTGCAATTAGGCAATAATTATATGAGGCTTTCCGAATTTGAATAATGTCGTCATTATGTATTGCCAACATAAAGTACTTAAAGTATGTTATGATTTTGCTGTGTCGTTAAATACTTGAGTTTGGTTGTCATAAAATATCTTTCTTGTAGCCGTATATTGTCCAGTTGTTCAGAATGTGAGTCATGCTAATGTGAGTACTCAGGAAACCGTGTTTGGCACAGTTCTAAACTTCACTTGTGACTATGGTTGGCATTATGCGGATGGTTCTATGTGGCGGACAATTGCTTGTACTGCAGACGGCACGTGGGAAGCTTTAGTTCCTAAATGCACAGGTACAATTGTAATGAGTTGATTTTGCATGCTAGGTTTATTTTTAGATAGAGGCCTTGATCCGCAACCAGTTGACACGTGCTATTTATCTATACTAAGAGTACTGCATTGTTTCCAATTAATCAAAAAATAATTATGTTTGTCCATCTCAGAATTGGTCATTTAACGGTCAGTGGCTTCGCTGATAACGAAAACATATCAATTATCTTCAAATGAGATTATCTAGGAATTAAAGGTGTCGTAATAGCGTGATTTTTTAATTTAATTGGTTAGTGTCAATCAAATATTTTGAAATAAGGTTACACCTTCTTTACTAAATGTATATACAGAGAAATATGAAATCAGACTCTTGAATTGTTTATCGTTGTATGAAAATAGACAGCTTTGGATAGCAAGGTATCTTATCTTTGTATAAAGGCTTGTCATTATTATACTAAATACCTAGTTTATAGTATAATATACAAAGACTTCAATTTTCTAAATATTACTTTATAAGTAGTCGCCTTCCTCAGTTTACGCTGTACAATGCAAAGCCAGTTGGTGGATTAACCATAAAGGAAATTAAATATAACAAACGAAAGGTTCGCAACGCAATGTAGATGCTGAACAGACATAGTCGGCGCATAAAAAAAAATAATCAAACCATTCTAACTTTAGTCATAATGAAGCTTCATGTATTCAAGACAAACGTTGCCTTACAACATGCAAAGGTAATTATGAATTGTTTGCAATTTGCAATGCGAAGTTTCTTGTTTTGTCACATTATATTCTCTTTCAGACGAAGATGTACATATTGACACGATCTTTAATCACCAGGCGGCTGATGCAGAAGGGGCAGCATTAACTGGTACTATAACAGTATCACTGATGTGTGTGCTTATAGCAGCTATCGTAATACTGGACATTGCTACATTTGGTATGCATTTAAAAACCATGAAACGAAACTTAAGACATGTTTGTGGAAGTGGTAAAAAGAAAGGAGGTCAGAGCGCTGTCACACCACCGTCACCATTGTCATCATCCATTGGTTTAGCAAACTTGAAAGATGGTCGAGTAAGTACTGCAACAGACATTTTTACCTATCCGACGTATGATGAACCTTCGCCATCTCCTCCACCTAATAGACCTGCTAGACCTCCAAGACAACAACGCTACAAACCAAAACGACAAGACCCGCTTACTTTTTTACAACGATTAGATGCTGGCGAGGAACCTTTGGAACCTGAAGACTATCCTGAGCGTCCCAAAAAATCAAAACCAAAGAATATTCCAAAAATTAAGATCAGATCAGTTGTTGCAATGCTAGCTGCAACTAATAAACCAGTTACTACCCCCGGAGCAAGAGTTGCTAATGAACCTAAACGACGTTATCGAAGGCCGGAGAGAATCAATGTCGGCACAGCGTTCTTACCTACGTCCATACGTAAACCTCCGTCAAGGACAGAATGGTGGAAGGTGCCCGTAAGTAGGACATCTAATGACAGTGACCTTTCAACAATGACACCACAAATTCCCACAGGAAGCTCAATGTCTGAAATGGATCACAGATCAGTAAGCGTGAACATAAGAGCCCCATCAACTCACCAATAAATAAGTAGCCGAACTTGTAGAAAAGTGACATAGTGCATCATTTATTCACAATTAATTGCTGTCTTATAATAATTATTATATTATTCTAGTAAGTAGTTCAAGTTTACGATGTACACGTATAATCATATATAATATCTACGAAGTATTACTACTACTGGGAAACGCTTACATTACTACTACAACTACTATTATTACTACTATTACTATTACTGCACACTATTTTGTTGTACACTATTAAAAGTGGCTAATTTTGGTTTTTGGACTGAAAATTGCCGTCCTAAGTCTTGTAGTATACACTTATTGATATACTGTATTAATTAAAATGTAAATAAACTCAAATTAATATCCCAGTTTCATTTTGAGTGTAACGAGTAAGCTCTTTGCAGAAAAAAGTCCAACAAAACTAAATATACACATTACTTCCGATTCTCCAACAAAATGCATGGTCGCTTTCCTGCAGATAGAGCGAGCATTTGTTTTATTTCTCTATCATGTATGTGGGATATGAACAGATATATTTCAGTTAAAATGTAGAATATACAGAAGCATATAAATTTAAAGTTGTTTAAGGGAAAGAATGACTGGTTTAATACTGTTAATTAATAAACATTGTCAAGACCTGAACCTCCTCGAATCATCTAACATGTCAAATAACATTAAAAAGAAAAACTGAAATGGCATTACCTGTGCTAGTATATGACAGGAAGTGAGAGGTTTTACAAGTAAATACAACAACAGTATGCGCGGGAGTATGCGCGGGAGTATGCGCGGGAGTATGCGGCCTATATACTATGACGATGTTTAATTGTTCATTTAGATATGTATTGCTTACCCATACATGATATTAAAAATAATGCAAACTGAAATTATTGAAAGAAATGTTGTTGTACAGCCTAAAAATACTTGGTACTTGCAACAATGAAAACTAGTTTACTGTTACTAGGGTTCCATGGACAATTTTCCTATCTCAAGCTTTGCCGTGTGTGCATAATGTTCCTTCATTGCCGGTACATCCACTCTAAGTTTCGGTCTTTGTGAGCACGCGGGAGAGCTAGGCTGAAAGTAAATGACATCGGACAAAGTTATCTTTAATGTCAATTACCTCAGAAAGCATACTTTAAACCTGGAGGATTGTTACTCTTTAAAAAAAAATAACAATCACTTAGATTTCATGTCGAATTGCATTCAAGGTTTTTCTTGCATAACAAACATTTTCTGAAACGTAATACCCAGCGTAATACTTGGAAAGGTTTTATTGAAGAAACAGATACATTAAGTTTTTCATTAAAATGCTTTCGAGAAGTTGGTGATATCGCCATCCATTGGGATTATACACAATTAAAATTTTTGTTTGTTTGTTAATAACTGCAATAAACATTTCGTATTACTTTTAAATTGCTTGTGCCTGAAGCTGCAGCCGTATCTTAAAAAATAATGATGCCGCAGTGACAAACAAATATATTCTTAGAACACAGCTAGCTTCTGCATGCATGTAGATCTACACACTTAAAATTAATTATTAATTATTGCACACACTTAATTATTAATATTAAAGTGTTAAAGTTACTTGAAATTGAAGGCATCTGACCATTCCATTCTGTTAACATCCCACATAATCTCACTTGATGGATGACCCATGGGCTGTTGTTGTTGTTGAGGCGGCCCAGTTGGTGGTGGGTAGTCATAAGCCCTATTGTAACCCGGTCCGTAACTCGGTCCGTTATCCGGCCCAGGAGGCGGTGGGTAATCATAAGCCCCATTACCCCTGTAAACAAGCCCTTTATTAGTAATACAACAATATTTAAGTGATACAGTATATTGTGTTAAATTTAATATTATGACGCATTTTGCATAGTCATAAGTTCTGATGGTGATGATGACAATGTGGCGGGTAAGTTTTTTACACTGACTTGTAGGTGTGTAATGGTTAATTCGAGGTTCAAATTCTTGACTATAACGTTCTTATATTTACCCAGACGACAAAATGGTACAAAAGATTAAATAAATCATCTTAGATAAAAGATTTAGTTGGATAAGAAATATTATATAAAGATAACAAACTAGGTAAAAACTCATACCTTTCTCCTCGGCCTCTTTGATCTCTGTTCTCGTAGGAATAGCTACAAATGAAAAATTACTTATTATTACTTATTCGCGTGTTAGCTTATATGTAAACCTTTTCGCAACACACCAATGAAAAGAGATAATAAAACGAGATAAGTATGGTGATATATATGTATATATATGCAAAATACAAAGTTCGCGTCACAGTCCCACTTTTATTTTATTTAATAGGACAGTGCTTGTCAGATAATGGACAATGCATTTATGTAGGCACGTCTGTGTCAGGTAAACTAACTTTGAATACAGGCAGGATACGATTTTAATCAGGGTGTCTAATTAAATATGAAAAGTTGTCTCTTCTGGTTGTTTTATATGACAATCTTTCTTCGGGTACATCAAATAATGCTGCTAGTGCAATACCTACCTGCTAAACGAAGACGAATTAGATTCTCTATCGTCTTGTCTGTATCTTTCGTCCATCCTTTCGTCGCTATAATTTCTTGGTAGTCTTCGAGGCGGTAATGCCATTCCTGGTCCAGGCGCCGTATCACTACAATAAATGAAAAATATTAATAACTTTTTTTTAATTTTGCAAATCAATAAAAATGTCTTAGTAATACATCTGACACTAGACTTAAGATAGTCCTGCACGCATGGCTTCTACCATGGACAGTCATCACCGGCTCCTATCTCAAATGGGCCGAAGTTTGAAAACACTTAATTTATTACTTAAATAAATAAATTCCCAAATTTTTGCTTTTGTTTAATCCTTGACTCTTCCTCTTCTTGTAACACCGTATCTAAATAACTTAATCAAAGATTCCACAGCACATCAGCATAAAATCCAAAATGCACACTTGATGATCCGTCAATCCATTACATAGATGTATATGCTATTGGGCATGCGTTAAGACTAGTCGAACTTCGGCCCATTTGAGATAGGAGACGGTCATGACTCTTACGGACAAACTGTAGGTTTGTAGAAACAATTTCTGAATCGGATTGTAAGGCATGTGCTAGTAAACTGATACTACTTGCAAACTTACTTATTATACATCATAGTTTGGCCTCCATTGTCATACAAAGGTGGTGGACCATTATACCTGAATATGAAGAACAGATCACATTTGTATTCAGTAAAACATTCCTTAAGCCTGTCTTTTATAAATTAGAGAACATCTTAATGAGAGTATAACTAATTAGTGTCTACAAATCTTCGTGAAATATTGGTAAGGCGATTTTAAAACAATTTTCTCTGCGTTAGACTCAAGACAAAACTGTTTATTATTTTCTAAACTAGCTATTGACAGGCAATAGAATTGAATGTATCCTAAGGGGATCTTAATTAAGCGTTTTGCTGCTCACATATACATAATACAGATTATATAACAAAAACAGTCTTTTTTAAGATTATAATAGTATTTGTAAGAATTGGACTGCTGACATCAGAAACGTTTTCAGTGAAATCCAGAGCGATTCAAGGTCTTTCTTGCTTAATTTCGCTCGGGCGTATTACCAATTATTATTGAAACTGGTCGTTATATAAATGTGCCTGTAGAGGAAAGATTTGGTGCCATAGAACATGCGAATCATTTTATCTTTGAATTTAGCATGTATAGTGGGATACGGAAAGAGGAATGGATTATATCCAAGCCTAGAAGGTCACCCAGTTTTTTTTTAATATGTTTCACTAATTCCACCAGGTGGTCTGTTGTAAGAGTTCACAAAAAGATAATTAGTTAAGACTGCACGAAAAATCGGGAGTAAGCATGAGACATGATTATTTTTATTTGTGACTGTACAGAATTAGAAGAGTTAGTCTATGTCCTAGAAGACAATACGTTACTATTGAGGTAGATGGGAAAACCAATTGTATCGTTATGCCAACTTTATATAAACCAATTTCTGTTAGATCATATGCCGAAACAAATGTGTAAACAAGCTACAATGAATTTGCGATGCAAAGTACTTTATAAATAAACTAGATAGCCTTTTAGCAAAGGCAGGGTTGCTCATATTGGCTTTTATGAACGGTATCTCTAAATCACCTTTCAACATCATTTTTGAATTTTTCAGCAAATAATAGAAATTTATTGCTTTGGGACTTCTTGACTTCTATGCTTTCTGAATTTTGAGAGTTTGAACTTTGACCTCCAGATGACCTTTAGACATCAAGGTCAACTCCGGACTGTCATATGTCAAAGCACAAACACTATTGGACTAAACAATTTGACTTGCAGTATGTTTCTTCCATAAAATTCATTTAAAAAAAGGTTAAACACACTCACCTTTTAAATACCTAAATATTCTAAAATGTCATCAAAATGACTTTTTTATAACCTAATACCATCATTTTGGAATATTTCGAGCAATTTTAGAATGTTGACCTTTGACCCCTAAATGACCTTTTGACCCCAAGATCAGCAATGACCTACCCTGAGGATGTCAATCCTCAAATATCATTTCCTTAACTGTAACAGATTTCGAGATATAGCATTATGATAGTGAAAATTGGAAGATCAATAAATTAATTGAAAAGATGCCAAAAAATAAAAATAAAATCTTTTAGTACCGAAAAATTACCCAAGATCATCTAAATACTTCATTGTAACTTAATACAATCATTTTACAACATTTTGAATTTTTTTCAAATTTTGACCTTTGACATCCAAATGACCTTTTGCCCTCAATGTCAGCAATGTTATCCGGTACAGATGTCACACCTCAAGTACCGTGTCCATAACTGTAACAGTCTTCAAGGTATAGCTTAATGAAAATTGGGAAGATCAATAAATTAATTGAAAACATGCCAAAAAATAAAAAAACACCTTTTAGTACTAAAGTATTTTAAAAATCATCAACATGACTTTGTCGTAACTTGACACCATCATTT
Organism: Phoronis ovalis; assembly: GCA_028565635.1. Taxonomy (NCBI): domain Eukaryota; kingdom Metazoa; phylum Phoronida; family Phoronidae; genus Phoronis; species Phoronis ovalis. Next base: position 4,445 of record JAOXYB010039150.1, on the reverse strand, counting down.
TTGAACATTTTGAGCAATTTTTTAAATTTGACCTTTGACCTCCAAATGACCTTTTGACCTCAAGGTGGCTTTTATGAACGTTAAATGACCTCCAAATTACCTTTCAATATTTTTCAGAATTTTGACCTTCGATCCCTAAATGACCTTTTGACCCCAAGGTCAGCAATGGCCTACCCTGGGGATGTCAAACTCAAATATCATGTCCTTAACTAAAACAGACTTCGAGATATGGCTTAGTGAATTTTGGACGATCAATAAATTAATTGAAAAGATGCCAAAAAAATAAAAATAAAACATTGTAGTACCGAAATCTTCTCAAAGATCATCTAAAATACGTCGTTGTAACTCAATACAATCATTTTAGAACGTCAAGTTAGCAGATAGCAGATGAAAACGTCAAGTTAGCAGATAGCAGATAGCAGATGAAAACGTCAAGTAAGCAGACAACAAACAAATAGCAGACAGCAGATATCTGCTAGAAATCATCTGCAGATGTAATCATCTGCTAGAAATCATCTGTAGATGAAATCATCTGCAGATGATTTCTAGCAGATATCTGCTGTCTGCTATCTGTTGTCTGCTAACTTGACGTTTTCATCTGCTATCTGCTATCTGCTATCTGCTAACTTGACGTTTTCATCTGCTATCTGCTATCTGCTAGGAGCAACCCTAAATATAGCTACGACTCAGAGTGGATAGCTTTTGAAGAAAATGTGAGAGTCGAGTGGTCTTACCCATCTTTATAAATGGTAGTTTTCGTGTGAGTTGATCTGTTCCTGCGAATACAACAACAGATACACAGAGTAACAAGCAGGACTATCAGTACCAAGCCTACTACACCACTTGCAACACTTATAGCGATGATTTCTGTTTCGGTCAAAGTAAATGAGCCTGTAGCTGTAAAAATGAACATTGTATATCAAATTACATTGTAGTACATTATAGGCACATTGTTTAATATTGTACTTATAACTATAATACACACGCACACGAGCACACTTACCACATCCGCACATACGCACGCACAAGCACACGAGCACGCGCACACACAAACACTATCATTGTGTTAGATCCAGGATTCCACGATACGTTATTTCGTCCAACTCACCGTACCTTAGCACGCAGGGTCAATACTTCACGCAACTTCATCATTTTAAAAGATTTTGTGTGAAATTTATGGATATTGTAAGCTGTGAGAAGTGTGCGCGGAATTATGAAACAGAGACCCAGTAAATGTTATTTTCTTTCGTCAATATTCAAGGAGACATCTCATGATCTGTATTTGTTGCTATAGATGTATTTTAGCAGTTTTTTTTAAAAATAGAAACACTATGGATTTATTATCATTTGAAATCTAGTACATGACGGTATCAACTAGCTGGCGCCTGGTGATGTTTATAGAGGAAATGTGATTTCACCAGCAGGTTAAATTTAATTCTTAAAACATATGATTCATGAGGTGTGACAATATCTTTATGCTTGGCTCCGGTCAACAATTATATAAAATAATAAATCTTTAGTTTGACATACCACAAAAAGACCGCTGAGGTTGCTTAGGTGATTGTTTGTGTTTAAATACCCAGAAATGCTAGGTAGGTCAACGAGAAATAATGATAAGAATAAATAATAAAGGATAAACATGTACATTGTTAACAATAATAATAACTTAAAAACTCGTCTGCTGTGTACGATTCACTTCGATTTTGCCATCACTCATGTGAGTTTTAAAGTACAGACCGAAAATAAAAAAAATGACATAAATAGTTAACCGGTACTAAAAGCAAGCACACTTTGGAAATAAATTCCGCAATCCAGACAAGCAGGTAGTTAGTGTGTCGGTACAGTGCGCGTTTCTTCATGATACTCAATGACTTGATCACCTCAGGGCAGCAGCTTTATTACTCTGTTGGATTCACCCCTGATTGATCTGAACATTTATTACATTTATGTTAAGTTTCTGGTAAATTAAGGGGGAACAAATTAAACTTTTAAAAACATTGATAAAACATAAATGAACGTTTGTATGGGGAATTGGTGTATTTTATGTATCGGGCAGATAGGTATAGAGTAATACTGCATACGCATTTTTACCACTTATCTGTTAGTAGACTAAATGCATGCACATGTCATTATAGTACATGTACGAATAGTTCTCCCCAAATTGTACATGTATCAAAGTGACATATTATATAAAGGGAACACGACTTGTGTAACATGGCCCGGACGTGTAAATGCCAAAAGTCTGAATAGCATACTATACAGATCAATATATAGCTCAACTATCGATCAAGTACAACTGTTCATGCACTACTGTAACCAAGTGATACCTTTGCAGTAAAGTGCATTATATTCTCTTTGGACAATTAATTAGTCACCTTATTTCTGATAATAAACATATTAAGCTTTTTATTATTTTTTGTAAAATGTATAAACTTACTTGCGCTCATTTTGTAGAGGTGTGTATGTTTGTGCTTCAATAACTTTCACCTTTACAACGTACAATTAATCTAAACGAAGTATCCTCGGTCTAGATTTCACAGCCACATTAATATAACTCTAATTTCTCGAACTCGCTTTGGCGGGGTACGGAGACTTGCAACACAGGTATGATATGTAATCCACAACTATGCTATATCTTAACTTCCTGGTAGAAGAAGGAATGATATCACGACTCCAGGGCGTAACCACGGTGAGAAGGTTTGAAGATGATATCATATGATATACGCCTATGTAATGTTCCTTTCTCTTAAACTTGACTTCGTTCACTCTTTAAATCCCGTAAAACAGAATCGTAAATTAATGTTAACCTAAACTGGATTTATAACTATGAATATTAATTTATCACTAGACACTAACCTTAAATGTGTATTGGTAGAATGGGCAAGTATAAGCTACTTGTCCACAAATCTACTAGGTCATTCTTCGGTTCATGGATCATTGTATTTAGTATAGAAAACAAATATAACCTACACGACGTATAGAAAGTTATTTATATTTAATAATATCGCATGGGTTAATACTGGCTATGAATATACTTAAATGTACAGAGAACTTATTGTGGCGTCTGTAACGTGCTATACAATAGTTTATATATTAAATTTTACTGAATGAGTATTTTCTATTATTCAAGATTATTCGTGTTTTAGATTTGCCCCGATATATTATATTTATAATGTTTCAATATATAAATCGATGCAGCCTGTTGCATAAAATACTTTATGAATTTCAATACTTCACTTTTAATTATTCATACCAAAACACTACATCTACTACACGTGGTACATGACAAGAAAAATTGTCATTGAATTATTTATTCCACAAATAGATATTAAAACTATAATATGAAGAACCTATATCAATTTAGTTTTATGAGGAATTTAATTTTAAGTTAAATATACTGTCATAAGCTTGTGTATAATAAAAGATTATTCAATGTGAACTTCCAAGTCTTTTTACGCAATGGATGAAAGCGGTTAGATGTACTTGTATTACAGGCTCTCATATACTTGTTTTGTGTTTTAATGACAAAACAAAATCTTACACTTCATTAATGACAGGAGCTGTCAGGTTAGATCAAGTTCTCTCAGTCACAAAGTTTGATCATGCAAAAAGAACTATTCAATCACACATGCTTTCACTCAGAAACACAAGTGTATCTAGATCACTGACGTGAAAAGCAAGAGGTAGTCTCCGCTATTAGAAAAGTGACAGCAGCTTGAAGACATATCGCATGTTGATGACATGCGTTGTCACATGATGTCTTTTCAAATAATTCTTAATACCCAAGCAGTTGAAAAAAATGAAGGCACGAGGAGTTGTTAAAGTTGCGTGCAGATCAGGCGTACACTGAATAATTCAAAGAATATATGGTTTTACTAGCTCTAGCCAGCTTGTGGTCTGGCACAAGCGTCGCATCTCTTCCTGCTCTAAACCAAGCTGAAAATGCAAAAAGCAAAAATAATTGTACTATGTACACACGAGATGTCACCACCAGTTAGTGATAAGATGATATCACAGGCGCACTACTTCGTGCATTACTATAGTCGTGTTCACCCAAAATACATGATTAAATTAAAATTGGTTATTGTATATGATGAATAAAAACACCTACAGTAGTTTGAAACATCATGTAGATGTATTTTCACACATATAAGTTTTCAGTGTCTATATTAAAGAAGCTTTGTATTTAATTTGTTGTGTAAGACTCCCGGGTAAGAATATGTACACCATAAGTTGAATATTCTCACCTGGTTTTCCGGATCTTCGCCAGAAATACGGTCCCAAACATTATCCTGCGAGCTTTCAACAGTGGATAATGCCTTAAAACTAGGTGATGGGGAATCGTCCATTTTTAAATATGGCTCAACAAGCTCTTGAAAACTTTTCGTGCGAGTTAGCCTACGATGAACTTCGTATTTTGAACCAAACTACGTGTAAATGTATAT
>JAOXYB010039073.1:0-13289 GCA_028565635.1 Phoronis ovalis | reverse complement strand
GCTGACATTATTTGGTACTGTGGCGCCGGAAAGCAGAGCAATTTACAAACGTCAGCCTTTAAACAGGTACCAGACGTAGCTTTGTGTCAAAACATACAAGTTTATCGGTAGGGGTAAATATTTTTTAAATAGAATTTATCAATGATTTCGCTCTTGAAATTGGTTGTCAGATTTTACTAACTCCCTACGTTTGACCAGGGGGGTTGGGGGTAAATCCTATATTAAACGCTATACGTTTGTGGTCATTGTGATAACTTTTGAGATGATCCCTAAATTCTTGCTGACAAGACTTTAGTAAGTAATATGATACTCCCATAATTTGTTTTGGACCATTTTAAATCACACCAGGGATTTTGGTTATATACTCAATTCAGTTTTTAGCAAATGAAAAGTGAATCTTTTTTAAACATTTATTAGTAATTTAAAGATTTCAGTGTTTTACGATTTGGTCACAATAAATAATGAGAATTATATAGCTTACTTCATAAAAATGAAGGTAGGATGAACTTAGTTCTAATGCATTTTCCTGTAGGATGTACAATACCTTATGATTTTTATGAGTAATGAATTTCTATTTTTAAACCATAACGAGACTCTAGCCTAGGCTTTTAAAGTAAGTTTTCCCTAACAAAACAAAAGCAAGATGCAATGAGGATGCAGTTTTACTGAAGAGAACTCTACAAACATGTTTGGAGACATTTTAAAGTATTTGCAACAGGGTGTTACAGTTACATGTGTAACAGTGCTGTTCATAGTACTTAACGTACTAAAGAGAATTCCATTTACAAGAGCCTGGAGTGACACATTAATAGAAAATAAACTTTCGCCGCCATTCATGAAGGAAACCTTTAGCCAGACCTTTGCTAAAGAAACTTGGGTAAGCATAATGTTGTAACGTGAATTAGGTAAATTCAGCTTGGGATGGTTTAGTGAATGTATACTCTGATAACCCTAGCTGACTGCACACTATCTAACCTACAGGCATACTATACATTAAGACTAAACCTTAACTACGTATATACTGTTTAAATAAAAATTCATGAAAAACTCACATTACATTTTTTTGACACAAAATAGCTGTTTTCTGAAACTTTAACATTCAGGCTATGTCATAATGGTATTTTCAAACTAATGTGTGAAATGTATGTAATGACACCGTATAAAAATCATTAGGTTACGTACATCCTTTTAGAAAACCTAGTAGATCCAAACTTGTGCTGACTATGTTTTTAGCAAATAAACGATGCTACCTCAATTTGTTATGGACTATTTTTAAATTGTACCAGGGATTTTGGTTATATAATCCATTTACTTTTCTTAGCAAAAAAATACCTCTTTTAAACATTAATTAATAACTCAAAAATTATTCACAATATTTACAGTTTGGTCATAAGAAATAATGGGAGTATATCATTTATCCTTTAAAAACGTAGTTAGCTCGAATTTAGATCCGCTTAACTTTCCAATAGGACATACCTTATGAGTTTTATGGGGAGTTATAAATTTTATACACAAGTCTGAAAATACCACCATTACATAGACAGAATGTTAAAGTTTCAAAAAAAATTATTTTGTGTGAAAAAATGAATTGCGAGAGTAATGAGGGTCTAGTTTAGCCTTAAAGCTTCAGTTGAATTAAAATATAATTTCAAAATTGATAGAAAGAATGTTAAATTATATTGATTATAAAGTATGGAAAATAAATCCCAACTAGGTATAAAATTGCAGGATTCTTATTCAAGCTTTAGAAGAAATGTAGCAGAATGTAAAACATTTAACATTACCTTTTTGTATGGCTTACATATTCATGTTAATGTATAGCATGCTGGATAAACCTTTACATTTTGTACAGAGTAGATTAAGGGCAGTTTGTCTAAAGGATAACAGTTTCGTTTATTTTTAAGTTTCTTCTTGTTTAGTCTTCTACTGACATGTAACTGGCTTTTTCGGCAGTTTTGTATGTAGCATCGAGGTAACGTTACCAAACTTAAAAACTTTTCGTGGTTAAAAAATACTTCTGGAGAAATGCAAGGTAACTTTCTGCTTTATACCCTTTACTGATAAAATAGAACTCGGTGGGTAAACACATCCAAACTTAGATTAATTTGCAGGTTTTAACTAGCGCAACTTTTACATTTAAAGGTATTTCTATTATATGTATTAAACTACTGGTACAAGTGCACAATTTGCCAGAATATACAGACATTTGCATAAGATAGATTTTTCACTTATTTTTGTCAACTTTAGTATAGTTGGTGAATCACAAGAGATCACTTTATGAGCAGGATAAGGTTCAAGTATGAGTAAATCTTACTATAAGCTTAACTTATAAACGCATTTAATACAAATGAATAAATTTAAGACTACCTGTTTTGAAAAGATAAAGAATTAAAGGCAAAAATAAAACTTTATCTTATATAAATTATTTCAAAAACTCTATAAAAATAAAATAAAACAGTCTGGTTTTCCACTGTTAGAACTTTCAAACATCTACATAACCCAAACAACTATGTTATTATTCATTTCTTTGGGTAGGATTAAGACATCATTGCCAAGAGAAAAGTGAGGAAATATGTATTATCTTTTTTTATCACTTTTTGGGCAATGTAAATATAAAAGGAGTACTTACTTACTGAAAACATTCAAGCTTTTATGATACCAATCTTAATTTAAAAGTATCTCTTTTAAATATGTTTAGCTTGACACATTCTATGGATTCGAAGCATACAAAACTTGTCTGAGGACAATGTCTGTGGACCTTTGGAAATCCATATATGAGGGAGGAAAAGCTCACAATTCTGAATTAGTGAACACTGATGGTAAGCCTTGCCACTTACTCGACTTCCAGAAACTAGGAAGACCTCTAGTGGTGAACTTTGGAAGCTGTACCTGACCTCCATTTATGGGAAAGTATGTTGAGGTATGTAGAATATGTGAAAACATGGTAAAAAAAATTAAATTGAAAACTATAAATATAAATTACCGCATTTTCTTAAATTTCATAGTTTTTATAGGTATAGCAGTTGACCAACACACACATTTGCTTCCAATAACAAACTGCACTGATTGGATTAGAAGATTTTGGCAAATAAAGCAGGTTTGCATTCTTCTTCTAATTACAGGTTTGCACAATGGCCTCCAACTTTTCTGATGTGGCAGATTTAGTTACCATTTACATTGAGGAAGCTCACCCTACTGATAAATGGAAGTTTCATAGCAACTATTATCAAGTTAAACAACCTAAGATGTTGGCTGAAAGAATTGAAGCAGCTGAACTGTTAAATGAATTTCATCCAACAGCTTTTCCAGTTATTGTTGACAAAATAGATAATAGTTACATGACTAACTACGGAGCATTACCAGAACGGCTTTACATTATTCAAAATGGTGTAATAGTTTTTCAAGGAGGACCTGGCCCTAGTTCTTACTCTGTGGAAAAAGTTAAGCAGTGGTTGCAAAACTATTCAGAACTGAAAAAAAATGACTAAATAGAAACAAAGAATATTATCAAAATACTTTTGTCCACATTAGTGTGCACTTGATAAAAAATATAATGTAAATGTACATAAACAAGAAACAGAAAGAGATCATAGCTTTGGGATTGAAAATAGTCCTGAGTCCACTGAATTTGAAAAAAAAAACGCTTTGGCCAACAAGGAACTAAAAAGTGAACATGTATTTTTATACGTTAATTAAGCTTAAATGATAATTATTCATCAAATTTAGGTAAGATAGTCTTGTAAGACAATGTTGAATGATGAAATGGCAAGAAAACACAGTGTGGTTGCCATATTTGATGATAATGTTGAAGCTTACCTTACTTTTTACTTGAAAACAGCATTCATTTTTATATTTATTTTGGAAATACAATGTGGTATATGTGATATTGGCACCACTGTTGTTATCAAAAGAAAATAAATAACCAAAACAAAGAAACAAGACTTCAAAAAAGTGTGTTCATGTTTTAGTGTCTACTTAGAAATGAAGACAGTTAGATAACAAAAAACATAATAATGAACAAAAACATATATATGATATTTTGTGGGAGTGACAACAAGAGTTAAATTTAAATAGAACTATCAAACTTTTAAAAGTCTGTGATATTGTTTTATAAATTTTGGCATAGTATCAGCTTTGCAAATACAGGGCTATTGGAGCTAATGTTTTTTAAATTTGTGTTTTGAAAAAAAGTTTATCCCAAATTGGTTCCCTTGCTGATTACATAATCATGTAATCAGATAGGAAAAATAAATTTTCATAGTCTTGAAGTTACTACCTTTCCAAAAATGCATACTTTTTGCTATTGTTATAATATTGGCCCCCTAAGGTCTGGCAAAGAGTGCCCAGTTCAGCTTATCTTAGCAATAACCTTGGCCACCAATTGACCATAGTGGAATCCTTCCAAAAATCACACTTAATTTACCTGTATTTTGATATCTCTTTACCGTCTGACTTAAAGTTTCAAGTTGCAAACATGGTCAGCTATATTGGAAATTATCTGTGTCAAATTACGGTACATCTGACCTGTACTAACTCTGTACTGAATACGAAGTTGGTTTATGTAAAAACTGAAGCTGTAATTGCGATGTAGCATCTCGAGAACAAACATGGCCATCGACAGTACAGATCTTAAAGTGATCCAGGTCAAAATTATAACTGATCTGTACTTTGACCTACACTTAACCTGTACCAAATATGAAGCTGATCGGATTAAAATAGAAGCAGATATTGCAAGACAAAGAAACTGTTATACACAACAAAAAATGTCAGACTTTTAAAAATGAATTAAATATAAAATATTTGGACAAGGTGGTGTACATACTTAGAAATTTTTATATGTATAAATCACTAAACTGATGCAGATATGTGACTAAGAATGGCTTCACACAGAAATTGAAACAAATATTTATTAGTGTAACTATTTTGGACATTATACCTGGCCGCTGCTCAGTCCAATCCATACAGGTACACCAGCCTCCATCGCCATTAACTGCACAAAAGCCTGTTCAAATCCATCACCAATAGAAACCAAGTCTGCACCATCATCCTCACAAAATTGTCTTGCATTTTTCCAGGCATCAGAAGAGTTTTTATCTAAACGATAACAGCTGTCACCAAATTGGGTGTAACCAAGGTGACACTTATCTGGTACAGAGGGTGGTGGAGTTGTGATGCTTGGGTCTGAAAATAATAATAATAATAATCTGTTTACTTCCAGTAATGTTTAAATATACTGAAACCAGTTTTCCATAGAGGCCCAAGGGTTCTACACAAGCAATGCTTCCTGTAACAGCCACTCTTGTGCAGATGGTCAAACATAGATGCTTCTATGTCTAAAGGCATGGTAGGGATTAACTGTTTCTGAAACTGTTCTTATTTTGGACTCAGACACCAGTTCATACAAAGTAAGCAATAGATATGCATAGTTTAAAAACACATTTAATTAGCAATTCAGGAGCTCGATCTTTTTAGATGTCTCTTTGCAGAAAATCCCAGTACTTAAATTAACCACAAAGCAAAAGATAGCTCATAATCACTGTTTCCAATGAAATTCCACCTTTGCTGGTCACACTTGGAACAGACAAAACTGAAGGTCATAAGAAATCATCAAGAGAAATGTACCACTTTTATCAAATACTGTCATTAGTGACTAACCCATTTGGATAAAATACTGACATTTGTGCTGGAACAATTTCCAGCACAAATGATACCATGTCTTTTTTCAGCATGGTGTGTAGCAAGGCAACCAGAAATATTTGTCTTTTTACAGCCTTAAATACAACAGTAAAAAATGAAAAATAAGGAATTCATTAAAACAGCGCATTGATTGTAAAACATTCAAATTAAATCATACCTCTCCATGTTTCACAAATGTAGGCTTTTTCACCTGAACACTCAACATCACTCCAACTTCCAGTTTTCCAGGCATCTGGGCGGATAGCAACACAGTTCTACAATAGTTCAATTATTAAAATAAATTGTTGTAATAATTAAGTTAAAACATAGATTTTATAAGATTAATTATCCCAGAGTAATGATGTTGTTAGTTAGGTTACATACCAGCAACAAAAACAATAAATTACACTTAAGCAACGGTTACTATTTTAGCAGCTATGTGTATCATTTCCTTTGATAACAATTCTACATCATTTGTTTAAACAGGAGCTTTCAAACAACTATCATCTGATTACAAAAGTGCAATACTTTGATAAAGCATAGAACATGGGATAATATTAATACAATAAAACAAGAAATATTCCCATTTATTTACTTCTTAATCACTTAAAAAACATTAGCATTAGCTTGAACTGCAACGGAAACATTCAAATTTTAGAACATGCTTTGTGATGATATGATAATAATGTAGATTAAATGTTCACAAAAATTTCCACTGCGGTTCAAGCTAATGCGGTAATGCCATTGCTGCATAACTATAATGTCTTCATTACAAAACGCATATCACAAACAAAATGCCAGAAACAGTAACAACATAATCTTGGACATCAAGCTACATATAAAAATGACGTAAATATATATAAAACTGATAACAGCATAACAGCAAGTCCAATGCTATTTCATTTAACATGTTTTGGTTTATATTATATTGAAATGTTATTTCTGGAGTTGCACAATACATTACAATACAGCTTTCATTTTCTTGCAAATGTTTGTTTATTATGCACTTTAAGCTTACCAATCCATTATCACCATAAACACCATTGGGTTCCCCATAATCCCAATATGTGAAGTCGACTGGCACATCATCAGTCCAACGAAATCGTTGTTCCAAACTTTCATATTTCAAACCAATCCACAGAGATGAGTCAAAGTCATTCAGCAGAGTTACCAAATAAACTAATGTAAAAATAATTGATATTTAACTTTTTTCAAAAGATATGAATTTTTTAAAGTTTATACAGCAGAAAAAAATCAACAAAATCAAGAGGATAAAATTTATATTTTTTTAACCACAAGTAAAATTGCCAAATTTGTAACGGTTTCATAGTTATGTAGCTAAGAAAGATTTGTGCAAAGTTTCAGCTGTACAGTATAAGTTTTTTTAAATTATATTCTTTGGAATCTTATGTTTCATTTTAACCCAAAATGGTAACTGTACAGGTCACATGACCTTTTCAGGCAAAAATAAGTTACAACATTAGAAAGTTTAAGTCGTATACTTTCAAAATATATATAGTTTTGCTTGTCTAACTCTTCATTTCATTAGCTAAAATTTTGCTTAAAGTATGAAGTGTGATTAATTTAATTTAAGATCTAATATTATTGGATCTAAGACAAAACATTTATGAATTTAACAAATGACATTATATTCCCCACTCTTTAACCCAACAGCAAATAACAACAGTTTACATGCCTTGATCTTGCATATTAGTAACGGATGCCAGGTCAAAATTTCTTCCCAAGCTTCTACATGCTTCCAAAGAATCAGTCCAGTTAAGACGATTAGATTCATCCAAACCAAAAACTTTGAAACACTTGTTCCCTAAAAGTTACAAGAAAATGGTATTTATGTTTTATTTCATTTTGTTAAATAATTAAAATATGAGGTGTCACAATGCAACAGACTACTATTTGCATCATTAGGCAGCAAAAAAATGCACTAAATCAATCCCATAATTATTCCTGTTTACAAATGAATCATGATGAGACTTGGGGGATTGATAACAAATCAAACGACTGTTGGGATCAATTGAATTTGACCTATATTTACCCTTGTCTTGAAGTTCTCTCTATCTACAAGAGTTTTCAAGTATGAAATTAGTTCAACTCAAGAACAAACATGGCCACCAGTTGATCCAGTGCAAAACTTAACATGTCCTTTATTTCCCTTATGCCTAACTGAAAACTGATCTCACAAAAACTGAAACTATTATTGAATACAGAGATAACTTAACAGTTGCAGTTAAGAAAGAACAGCATTAGCTGATGACCAGCAAGCTAAAATATTACCTTTCCCTTTGAAACCAGCTGGGCAGTAGCCTGGACTCACAGTGGTTACAGGATCTGTCTTAGGCATATAATTTCCTTTTGGTCTCTTACAAACAAAAGGCAATAAATCCCAGCAGTTCTTGTGGTCACTCCAAGTACCATCATAACGATGAATGACGATGCAGCTCTGGCCACCATTTAAGTCACCAGGTTCACTTACTGCCCAGTTGATAAAGTTGGTAGGTGTACCATCAGACCATCTAAAGTTGCAATGATACGTATCTTTTAAAACTTCATTTCTTTAACTATTTTGAAAATCTTTAAAATTTAAAATAATGTAAAATGTTTATACCTTGGAATCTATTGAGATAAATTTCTTGAAAGTTTAGTTGTACTATTTTCCTAACAAAAAAGTTTGTCAACTTACGTATATCCCTGAGGGCTTAGTTCATTCAGACCAATCCAAACTTTGTTTTGAAGTGTTGATTTCCTAGCCTATGGAGTAAATAAAAATGATATCCAAGTCAATACCATCACTGACAAATTCAACAAATAAGAGTCTGTTTTGTATCAGTAACAGCTAGTTTACACATTTTGAATAACAGCCCTTATACAATTTATTCATAGTCAATAGATGCTTTTGGCAATTGCACACTACAAGCTTTTGAAAAAGTTTCAAATTATTTTTGATTTTGCTTTAAATAGCTTTACTGGTTCCAAATACTTAAAAGACCACTAGGTCAATCTAACCTTCTAAGTTCCAGTTGGGTGTCAACCAGCAAAAATTGGACTCAAATGTTAAATGACATATGTCCATTTACAATTAATTTAGTTTATACCAGTGTGGTTATGAATGAATTTTCATCACTGTCATGGATACTAGCTAGATGACCGCCATTTTGTCTGCACCAGCTCTGTGCACCAAACCAATTACTTGTTCCAGACACAGCTGATACGTGGTAGCATGTCTCATTATAGGGAACCCAATTATTGCCACCACAATCTGGGGCTGGAATAAATAATAAAGAATATGAAGAAATGAGAGTTTTAGTAATATCCATATAGGAAGCCCAAAGAGAGTATTTAGCTAACAAAACTAATTGTACATTCAGTCTAGTAACCAAAACCTCAAATAAGACTTTCATGCTAGAATGAACAAGAATACTTATAAGCATTGAATTAAAAATAAGATGATTAGGACATTTGTTTTGTATTCCGAATAACAACTTTACGATAACTTCATTGAAATGAACAGCCTAAAGAAAGCTCCACTGAGAGGCAAAGAACTGCATGATGAAGAACAGCAAATATATTGAATCATCCCACATAATGTAACCAAAAGCAGGCCTTGATTTGTAACCAAACTATATATTCAGTACTTCTAATATATTCATGAGCATTTTTTTCCTGCATTCTTCTTTCTCTTTTGAGTGGCCATGGGGAATTTTTCTTTTTGAAAGAGGATTTAATTTTACACAAGGTGAAAGAAAACTATAACCTGGCTTGTGACAATATTGCTGAGATTCTTTCTGAGCTAACAAATCACATATTATGCTAACCCATTCCTTGCAAATTCACTATTTAAGTGCTGTTTTAGTCAAGGAGAGAAAAAAATCTATTGGTTCACCTTGCACAAAAATGGAGAGTAGTCATCTGATTATATACCTTTTGACAACTCTGAACTTCTTTTACACTGGTATGAGGCTGAGAAAACAGCCAACAAGACAGGAATGCGAGAAAACACAATTATTGTAGTCTAATGTCCCTCATGGAATTAAAATGATTCAGTGAGAATGTGCGTGCAATACAATGGTAAACATGAAAATAATTTCCAAATTCAGTTGAAGTGATTCTTTGCCATTTAGACTATGTCTGGGGATATGTGTGTGTGCATGTGCATGCATGTATATATATACAGTATATTAGCATGCATAAAATGTTAATTCTGAGCATGAGTTAAATATAATTTGTGAGACCATAACATCATTTGTGATTTATCATAATGAATGCATATATATGTGCATTTTAACCATTGATATAAAATGTTTCTACATTTGGGTTAACATTTTAAAAGCATCACATCAACATACTGATGGTATGGGTAGTTGGTTCCGTCTGCAACTCAACACCTTTCTCAATCTGACAAATCCAATGTTGTACGACAGCACAATAGTTGCTTCTCCATTTATCCTCTTTTCTCCACTTGATCACATATTCAACACAATATTCATGTCCTGTATGATTATCTGGTTGTCCAATATCCCAGTTGGCAAAATCGAATGGTGTTCCGTCACTCCAGACATGATCTACAAGGAGATGGTAACTGCATTCAAAGCAAATTAGAATTACAGGTAGCCTGTGCCAACAGATACTTGCAATAACTTTCACTGACTTTAGCACTTTGTTTGTCTTATACTTCGAAATGTATTAAATATAACTTCACATTTTTAAGTTACTTTTTTAAAAATTAAATGCTTGAGTATTTAGTTTCTTCATCTACATATATTTTATAATGCCATGCCATCTGTGTAAATAAACATATCATAAGGTAAAATATTATGATAAATTTAACAGAGAAAAGATATTATTAATTTATACTGTGTTGCCGTGTGTATCCAAATTTTTTTTTTTTTAATTAAAATGTTTGAGAATTTTGTTTCTCAGTATATTATCTGCAAACAAATTTAACTTGGTTTGTTTCCATTTGTCTCAAACTGTATACAAATAACCTATTATGAAATAATTTATAAATTTTGATCAATGTATTCGTTTAGAAAACTCTTAATGTAGAAATATAGATATATTTTAACATGATTGTGCATACATGTACATTATGCGTTACTTACCTTCCCCTAAAGATCTATTATTATACAGCCCAATCCATACATGTCTTGCAAAGTTTTTTTCACGATTCATTACTTCTTTTTCTACAGAGGCATTATGAAAGCTGGCTAAGTCACCACCAATACTTCGACAAAATTCTAACGACTCAAACCAAGATTTTTCTTGACGGTATTGGGTGTAACCCTTATGTTAGAAAAAATTGAATTCATTAGTAACTTTATCCACAAGTTACCTTATTATCCATATATATCAGGTTGTGTAGAACAAGCATGAATAAAAGTAAAAACACTTAAAACTTTTGGTGCCAACATGACAACTTTAACACCACTGGTGACATTCACTGGAGGTAGAAACGGAATGTCTTCTTTTCAGTGACCATACATAGGAGAGGATTTATAATCCCTAACATTTTAGAAAACTAAAGATATATTATTTTAACAAATTTTGGTAAGTCTGATTGCTACCTTGTAACAATAACTATCAACTTCAGTCCAATCGGGTGGGCATGCATTTGGTGAAACACTTGATAGTGTGGTAGATACAACTGAAAGATAATAATAAGAAAGATGATTAAATAGCATGCGACGATAATACAACGATGATTTATAAAGTGTAAAATGGTTCCCACTTAAAGTAAAGGGGCCTTTGATCTGTCATTGATACTACTGCGTAATAAATAAAGTCACAAAAATACAGATATTATTTGAGTCTAATTTGATAAGATGGGACCGTATTAATGTATGATGTTCAAATCACTCACTTTTATCCATTTTACAAACATATCCTCTACCAGAATTACACTGTGTGACACGCCACTCTCCCCCGGCTTGCATATCAACACAAATATTATCTTTGATGTGGTTGTTAGGTTCTCCTGGAAACCAGTTCAGATAATCCACTGGAGAATTATCCAGCCAGTAGAAACCACCATCTTAAAATAAGTTATTTTCAAATTTTTTATAAAATCCAGTAAATAGGCAGATATTTTTCATCCAAAAAAATAAAACAATTGAATATTTCAAATTTTCAAATATTTTACGTTAGATGATAAACTTAAAGGATAATATAACAATAATGTTGCGATGCAGAAACTTCTTGTTGACCGATTTAAAAACCTATTTTTTGGACAAGTTTGTACTGGTACACTTTATGTGCTATGTACATTATCAGAATAAAAACGTCACTAGTCATACTCTGTAGCAAACTTAGTGACATTTTTTTTTAAATAACGATGTTTAAAAGATATTGTACATTGCAAAAATAAAGCTGTGCAGATTCATGAAATACAATTTGCCACTCTTTTCAGTTTAGTAGTTTAGTAAATATTTTTATTGGAGAATGTGCATTTCCTTGAAGTTGTTTCACAAATTTAGCATTTAAACCACTGGGAACAGGGAGTACACAATCGAGTACACAGGCAAACCTTCTTGTTTAAGCAGTCCAATCCAATGGTCTTTGATTCTTGATCCGCTTTGTTGAGCTATTAAGCTGACCAAAAAATTCATTTCGCTTTTACTATGGATGCTGGCTAATTTTGCTAAACCATTGGAGTTATATGTACAATTTAATCTAGCTTCACTCCAACTTTTATATGCAGCTGTGTCTATATAATAGCAGTAACCTCCATATGGATACCAGCCTGCCAAACAGTCACCTGGTGCAGGGCTTGTGAGTGGTGGTGTTCCTGTATTGAAAATAATAATTTTGACTAAAATTGAATCTTTCTTTCAAGAAGAGGTAACTTTTGGTCTACCACAAAATCTTCAGGCCTTTCTGAAATGCTAGAAGAAGTCACATGGCCATATCATCTTAAGAAACTATCATAATTTGGAGGGAGATCATTCCCTATGTCTTTTTTCATGTTTACAAACACATCAAAAGCTATTTCCTTTGGAGTGAATTTGTATTTGATTCATTATCTCACTGCACTAAGATGTCATTCATTCTAGTAATTATTTTTAAATATTTAATTTGCTTTTAATACAAGTACAATGATATAATGTTGAAATGGTCTTTTTAGGGTCCCTAATGGAACAACATTATTGTAGACAAATGTCAGGCAAGTATATAGCTAAGAGTTACCAGCATATTCACATAAATGAATTCAATATTCATGCAGCATATAATGTAGGATAACATCATAAAAATTAATTTGTTATACAACAGCTCTAAGGCTTGGACTAAAACAATAAAATAAACAAACCATTTGATATTTTGCAGACAGCGGGTAGATTCATTTCACAGTTAGTATTAATCCAATAACCAGCAGGTGGCTGAATAGCTACACATCCTTTTCCAGGTTTCGTAGAAGGTTCATTATATGCCCATTTTGCATATGTAACTGGCCAACCATTTGACCAGGTAAAACTGTGATTATCCTGAAAAGGCACAAAACAGAGTGTTATATAATATGAAAATCTGAAACAAGACATTTGTCATGTCTAATGCCCATCCAATGTGTAGGATATTTTTTTAACATTATTGTTTTTTTACATTAG
>JAOXYB010039061.1:0-28321 GCA_028565635.1 Phoronis ovalis | reverse complement strand
CTACTTCATCGCCAGCAACAGTCCTGTGGAGATGAGCAAACGACGTTTAGTAGCACGTGCATATGTAGATAGCGGAGCTAATTCTGAATTATAGCGCGTGCGTCTGGAAATAAATTTTAACCTGCCTTAAGTTACTTGCGTAGCATCAAATGCCTCCCAGGAGTCATTCATTGCTGGCAGAAGATAACACCTGGAAGTCACTTACTGCTGGCAATAAGCTACTCCATGGAAGTCGCTTATTTCCAGGGAGGGTCTTGGAAATCCAGGGCATGAATGGCATGGCCGGGGTGTCGCTACCACATGGGGTCACAGAAAACTGCAACACCGGACAAGGAAAATATATAGCACCCTTTGACACGGATGCTGTTCTTATCGACAGATTTGGGCTGGAGTGTCCCACTTGAATCCATTGTTATGCCTGTTGTTCATATTGGAACTATTTTTAAAATTGCAAAAATGTAATCCAACACGATTAACCCAGAAAAAATAAAGTAAATATAATTACCGTGTTATCCCGGTAATAAGCCAAGGGGCTTACTAACAAACTAAAACCTATATCCAGAAGTGGGCACCATTATTTGAAAGTGATAGAGCTGTGCAGCAACATCAGCTGACTTAGCTACAGGCTTATGCCATCCCTTTTAACATTGTAAAATCACATTTATCCATTCCTATTTATATTATCTGTGTGAACGACCGAGACATGACACTGCCCAGACGGCCTGGGACAGTTGTCTGCAGAAATGCAAAGACTCAAAAGTAAGTTCCGGGGCTTGCTATCGGACTAAAAAAAATAAGTTTAGAAACAGCAAAAGTTCAAACAATAACCCCTGTAGAATAAGGTAACTGTTGTTTTGTCTTGAATAACCAAGACATGAATTCTGTTCCCGTCAAAAAGCAAAGACAAAAGAGTTGCAAATTAAATCGTTTACAGTTAAATGATTTGAGAAATATGATCTGAATAGATAAGCATTGGTACTAAGTGGATTTTATTGTTAAATTTGAAAAATGTAAAGTTCTAAAAATATTTAAAATTGTAAAAGTGTTAAGAAATATGTCTATGACTTGTTTATTTCAAATTCTAGATTTTGCCAATAAGTTTGTGCTGAGCAGTGGAGTAAAGGCTGTGATACCATATAAGGTAGAAGATGAGATCGCAATGGCCATATATGTGACCGTGTCATATTGCAGTAAAGTTAATGTGAGCCATGAAGACGATTTGACATTTGATTTTCTTGGCTTTCCATGTATGTTAATTGACTTGAGTCGGGCAAGTCAAATGCCACCTGTTAAAGAATTGCCTACTGTAGCCTGGAAGTATTCTGATAGGTCGAAAATGGCACGGCTTAAAGATGAGTTAACGAAAGAGCTTATAAAGCATTCCAATGTGGCTAGTGTTGCTATTGGACCAAGAGTAAAAAGCTATGTAACTGATATTGAAGAAAAGGAACTGTGCTTTAAAGTTACTGTTCTAACAAAAGGAAGTGTGCCTCTTGGAGAAGAGATGATACCGATGTCCTTCTATGGTTATGGTGTAGATGTTAACGAAGGATGCTGTAATTTACTAAGTGATGACTACAGTATGTTACGTACAAATATAAGCCCAGTATTTCCTGGTCTTCAGATAGGAGTAAAAGGAATGAACACTGCTGGAACCATTGGAGCTTTTGTGAAAACGCAGGACAATAACAGTAAAGGTAATTATTTCTGATTAATTGTATGAGTTGTAATAGGACTGAAGAAAGATGAAATCAAAGTGTTTGACAAGCCAAACACCTAATAATGATTGATATTTTTAGCAAGAAACATTCAAAATGACTGCAACAAGATTTTCCCTGCAGTTTAGCCACTTTTGATCTTACATTGTTGCATTTGCATTCTTTTTTGCCAACATCGATGTTATATGTCAGATTTAACCCCACACTGTAAATAGTGTTGCGAAAACACTTCATTTTATCAGACATTTTCGAAAAAGAAACATTTTTAGCATTATAAATAACATTCAGATACTTTTGGCTTCAAATGGACATGTTCCGACATTTTTCAGTCATTGTTTACTAGAAAGACATGTACTCATTGTCCTCCTCCTGATGGCACTCGAGCTGGAAACATTTCAGCCGCAGAAGTGCTATCTGGTAGGAGACAACGCATATGGTTGGTCGGCAATTTGACACAGGAATAAAACTTCATGGCTTAATAAAACTTCTTATCTACAGGGATGTTGGACTTACATTTTTTTTGTGAAGTTAACACTTTGAAAATGCGAGTTTTTGCTCAAAATTACCTCTTTTACCAATTGTATTATCATATGCCAGATAAGATAGGTTAATACCTTTTTCCAAAAATGTATACCTTTTAGTATTTTTATGCCCATCATTAAAGTGGATGGGCATACTGTCATGCCGTGTGCATCGTTGTTGTCGTATGTAACGTTTTCTTTGTGTCTCTATAATAGTTTTAACTTTTGTCGGATCATCTTTATAGTCGGTACATGGTAAATACAAGTCAAAGTACAGATGGAGTATAACTTTGAGCCCGATTACACTACTTCCAACATGGCCATGTTTGTTCCAGAAAGTACATGTCACGTTGCACCCATTTCGTGAAACACGAAGCATTGATTCGACGATTTGAAGGTGAATTTACGAACGTCAAAGTTAGTGGGTGTATTGGGCCAGGTGAAAATGACCTTCAGAAATATGTCAAATGGCAATACGAATCTTCGAAATTGTTGATGTGCAAAGCGCTTTCTTTGTCTGGCTTCTGCTTTTATCCGATCAGCTTTATATTTCGCACAGAGTAAATACAGCTCGAAGTCAGATGGGCTGTAATTGTGGTCATGATCATTCCTAAGATGGCCGACTGGTGACCATGTTTGTTCCCGAGATGTTAGGTCGCAATAACAGCTTTATTTATTCGATTTGTTTCACATTCAAGTATATGTTAGATATGAATCTGATCTGGATTACTTCCAATACGGCTGACTGGGGACCGTGTCTGTTCACGAACTTTGTGCCCATTTGGAAAAAGACGAAGCATTGGCTAGACAATTCAAAAGGGGATTCACAAAGGCCATAGGTTGTTTGGCGAAATAGGCTAGGTGACGTTTGAAAATGGCCTTGAGAAGTAGGTCAAATGCATTACGAATGTTCTACATTTTTGGTTGTGCGAAACACTTTCTAGCAATAATCTGATAAGCTATATATTTAAAACAGGGTAAGTGCAGATTAATGTACGGGTCTGAAATAATTTTGATTCCGATTACTTCCAATATAGCAAACTGATGGCCATGTTTGTTCCTGAGAGCAAAGAAGAAGCATTGATTGGACCATTCGAAGGTGGATTCACAAATGCCATAGATCAGGGGGTGTATTAGGCCAGGATACATTGGAAGCCACACATCATATATTAAAACTGTTTATTATAAAATGCCTAGCTAATAAAACATGCACATTCCTGGAAACATATTGTATTACAGCATGCAATATAAAAATATGATATCAATTACAAGAGGAAAGTAAAACTGGGCACATGGAAAAGCAATGTACACTGTAGTCCTGCAAGCATGACCCTTACTTATGGACAGACTACAGCTTGTCCGTAAGGGTCATGACCGGCTCATATCTCAGATAGGCCGAAGTTCGAAAACACTTACTTCCCTATTAAATGCCACCAAATGTTTGCTTCTGCCTATTCCTGGACTACTCCGCTTCTTATATTCCCGTATTCAAATAACTTAATCAATGATTCAACAGCACATCAGCATCTATCAAAGATATGAGTCGGCCATGGCCCTTACGGACAAGCTGTAGGCTGTCCATAAGTAAGGGCCATGCTTGCAGGACTATGTACAATGGTGCCACTTTGCGCCTGTACAATTCATGGTATACCCTGTGCGACTGCAATTTTAGAAAAACCTAAAAAGTCAATGCTGACCTAGCAGCTCGATTAGACCAACCTATAGATACAAGGCGTTCTGACATGTTCGGTCCATGAGTAGTACAAGATAGGTACATGATAGGTATGCTGGATTACTTCTAATATGACCGACTCCAGACCATGTTTGTTCACGAGAGGGCATGCACTTTGAGCCAATTTCGAAAAAGACAAAGCAGTGGCTGGATGATTAAAAGGTGGATTCACCAAGACCATAGGTTTGATGACGTATTAGGCTAGGTGACATTTTAAATGACGTTGAGAAGTGGGTCAAACACCAACACGAATCATTTATATTTTATGTGGTGCGTAATACTTGTTTGTTTACAATAAATTCTTCAGTTTTTTTTCTGCCATCTTCATAATCGGTACAGGACAAGTAAAAGTTACAATACAGGTAGGTTATAACTTTGACTTTGATCACTTGCAATATGGCTGACTGGTAACCATGTTTGTTCCATTTTGAAAAAGACGAAGCATATACTGGAAGATTCAAGGTGAATTTATGAATTTTACAATGGCCTTAAGAAGTGGGTCAAATGCTTTCACGAGTCTGGCATGTTTTGTGGTGCATTATATTTGTTTGTCTCACAATAACTTCAATTTTGTCTGCGATCACTTATAATATAGTTAACTGCGGCCTATGTGGTTCCTGGTAAGAATTGGTGCCTGGACAATTTTAAGATGGATGAAGGCCTGAGGTGGGCTGGTGGGTAGGTAGTAATTGGAATGATCAACTTGGTCAACTTGATCTGAAATTTAACGTTTTCCTGCATTTGCCAAACCGGTTTTGCCAGATCCTGAAAACTAATACATGGAGAGATCACTTTTAAACTACTTCACAGTGGTGGGCATGTATCAGCAAAGCAGACCTCTTTTTGGTTCCATTAAATTACCCACAATTCAGCTAAAAGGGAAAGTGTAAATACCTTGTACAGAACAAGACTAGCCTTCTTAAAAAAATAAAGTATCATATCATTCTTTACCTTTTCTTACTTGCATCATATACTGGACGATTCAAAGGTGAATTCATGAAGGCCATAGTTTGGTGGGCGTATTTTTTGTTGTGCATTTTATTTGTTTGTCTTGCAATAACTTCAATTTGACTGCGATCATTTTTAATGTGGCAAACTGGCGGCTATATTTATTCCTGGTGAGAATTGTTGCCTGGATAATTTTAAGATGGATTTATAAAGGCCAGAGATGGGCTTGTGTTAATGGGTAGGTGGTAATTTAGAATGCCCTTGAAAGATTGGTCAACTTGATCTGAAAATCTAACGTTTTCATGCAGTTGCCAACCCGTTTTTCCAGATCCTGAAAAGTAATGCATGGAGATATTGCTTTTAAACTACTTCACAGTGGTGGGCATCTTTCCGCAAAGCAGACATTTTGTTTCTATTAAATTACCCAATATTCAACTGAAACTGTAAAGTGTAAATACCTTGTCCAGTACAGGTCTAGCCACCTTAAAAAATAAACTATAATATCACTCGTTACCTTTTCTTACTTAATGCAGGCTACAATTATTTTTCTCTTTTTAGATATCTACTTATTGTCATGTGAGCATGTTTTACACAATTTAACTCACCATTCATGTGATGTCATGCAGCCATCAGTTATGCATCATGAGCAGGAGATAAAGGATCATGAAGAATATCTTGAGGGCATAAATAAAATAAGAGGTTTTGAAAACCAGAAACTTAAATATGAAAATGATCTTAAAACTTTAAGAAAGTACCCTCCCAGAAAAATAGCAGTTGTAGATCACGGTACAAAACAAAATGTGGATATTAAAGACTTCAATATATACGAAGGTAACACGCAAGAAGTGTCTTGTGTGCTCCAGGCATGCTATCATCCACCTCCTAGTAAACAGCAGCTCCATGTCTTTAAACATGGAACACCTCAAGTATATGTTGATGCAGGATTGGCAAAACTCGATGAAAACGAAGAGTGGACTAGTGACATACTATTACCACCAGGAGTATCGAACTTGGAAACTCAAATGACAAACAAGTAGGAAGATTTCGTTCTTAGAAGCAAATAATACAAGTAGCATGTGTAATTATAATTTAACAATACTAGAACTCTTAATACTTTACAGATGTTTATAATTAGTTAGCATATAATTACTTTCTAGCAATAACCTTGATTAATGTACATACAACTGACCTGTTGCTAGCTTGGTCAAATAGTGCTACCATGGCAAAGAGTAGCAATGTTATGAAGCACATTCTTGTAACTGTAGCCAACAGTTTCCTTACTGCTTATCGGAGAATATTAAATTATATACCCTTTTGTCGTTACAGATATTACCATACCATTGACTTTTGCAAGAAAATTGATGAAAGCTTAGAGGGAGCTGATGCTAGCAATGTTGTAAAGGTTTTCAAAGTTGGATATAATACTGGTTTAACAGAAGGTGTAGTGTTCTCTCCAGTAGCTAATGACAGATCAACTCATGTTCACTTCTTATCGTACAATCCGAAAAGGGTAAGGAATATGGTTGGTTGTAAACTGTGTGAAGTATTTTGTCTGACATTGTAACTTCTATTACTTCGATCTCTTAAATAATTCGACCACCATTGTTATGGCAAAAGGTATTTATTTTTGAACCTCATTTTCAATGGTCAGCAACTTCTCGCATTGATCTCAATTCCCTAAAAATATAGATAATCAAGGAACATATGGATAATCCAAATCATTAAAAGGGAAATTTGAGCATCCGATACATGTTACATTACTTTATGAATCATCTGAGTGTAATGAGCTACCCACAAGGAGCATTCACAGCAAAGTTCACGTTTTTATAGCTGTATAGGTTGTCATTTAAAAAAAATTGACTTATGCAGAGTCTTTTGATCACAGACTCCGAATTATGTTCTTGGACCTGTTGTTCACAGGTGTGAATTCCTTTAGTGCGTGCCTCATCATACTCCGACGATTCAAGATGTAGGTAAACTTTTATCGAATACTTATGTTTCCCCGAATATAATATTTCTGTTTGTTTAAACAGACACTTTTATGATTACAATTCAATATCATAGATCATTTTAAAATGTACTATTGTCTTAATTTAAAGGGAGTCATGATACTTAATGTAAAATATCAACAGTCCTCAAGTTGTGTTTCGTCATTCTGATTTACCATTCGAACCTGTCTCTATCGGCCAATCATCCTTTTGAATATTAACATCATTTGCATTGTACACCAGTCCCCCATTACAAGTGCAAACCAACAATACATTCCATAGAAATTATAACTAAGCAAAATTAAAAATAACTTATGTTTAGAATGTTTTCCTGATATGATATATAGAATAATACACGTAATCAATAATTGCTTTGTATACAACTCAGATAATTTGTAGACAACATGATTGGTAGTTTGCACCTGTATTAGTGTAACAAAAATCAGAAAAGACAAAACAAAAACTCACACAACTTCTTGCGGTGTTGCCCGATTCAAATTAATAATGGGACTCAAACTCACAAATTCTCACGGTGCCGGCACTTCATGTGAACTGATTAAGGGACCGTCGAGTATTGTAAATACATTATTTTTATGACATTACGTATATGTAATCAGTAGTGACTGTAATAAATAAAATTGCATATCATGCACATGTATTTTCTGTTTCCATGGTATACAATCCAAAGCCAAAAGTTTCAACTCAGCTGTACACCCCTTATAATTTCCCCTCTACTGGAAGTCTACTGCATTTCAGTCCAAAAAGCCCATGTTATCTACTCTACAGTGATTATGCATACAGGAACGTTAATGCCGATTTTCCCATGGGGATTGGTTTAACTTTAATAGAAAACACATCAAATATCTCAAATTATGAAATTGTTTGAATGTGAATGTGTGGTTAGATGTAGATGTGATGGCGAAAGCATTAAATATAGTTTTGATTAAAAATACTGTTTACCATGTGTGAGCACTTGTCGTATGAACAACTTAAAAGTGCATATTTGATTACACGACCGATTACTGATATTTCACGTGAATTTGCTTCATTACACAAATATGCCATGTTGTCGTTACATATAAACAATGCACCATGATATGTGAGTGTCACTTAAATAAAACACGTGTTAGTTTCAGACCACTAACATTAGTTAGGTATATATAATTTAAAAGGGGAAACGCCCCAACACTATAACTAATGAAAAGCTAAGAAAGAACTAAAGTCTGTAAGGATCAGAGAATGTAACTATATATTTAAAGAAGTAACATTTACTAATAATATTAGCACTTATCAGTACCAAATAACAAATAAACACAAAACCTTACAACTTACAGAATCTCTAATTTTCAAGCGTTCTCTATACGGGTTGGATGTAAAGTTTAAAGCAGTCATTCCAGGTATAAGCAACTACAATGTATCTAATAAGAGCAATCTTAAATACAACTAAGTAGAAATTACCGACTAACTTTGATGTGAATAGACTGGCCAAAACACAATACAAAACACAACTAAATAGAACGCTATGTGGCCGTAACACCAAGCTATTAGTAATTTATTGGCAGAACATTTTCTTTTTTTGCAGTGCCAGATGGAAATGACCTGGGAAAATGATGTCCTGAACTGTGAAGATCAATTAAAAGCAGCCATACAAAAAGAGTTGCCTGCAAACTGCGATATACAATACATTAAGTATCCTCTTCCCGAAGAACCAAATGCTGCTGAAATCCACTTTACTTCACCTACAGGTAAACGTTGCAAAGTGAAGCACTGTGCAGTGCAAACTATGAGTGTTGTACCTTAACATTGCAAGTCATATTTCAAACCTCATTACTGTATACTAGAATAAGATACAGATGGTTCGCAATGCTGTTTATTGATATATTTTACTTCATCTCTGCAGCTGCATCTCGTCCATACTAGTTGTAACTGAACTCTGTTACATATTTCTGAACACAATTTTTAGTTCTAGAAGTAATATGAATTGTGATAGAAAAACGGCATTTGGTCAACTTAAACATTGGATCAATAGGTATAAAATATTAATTGTACCACAAGTAAGACAAAGAAAGTGTTTCATACAACGAAACATTTCAAAGATTCGGATATGCATTTGGTCCGCTTTTCAAGGTCATTCAACATGTCACCTAGCTTATTACGCCCTATGACCTTCATGAACTTACCTTCGAATTGTCCAGACAATGCTTTGTCTTTCCCGCAGCTGGCGTAATGTTCCCACTCAGGAACAAACATGAATGCCAGTAGGCCAAATTAGAAGTAACCAACTACAGCCATCAACTTACGGCTTTCTAGAATTACCTATGGATAGTCTAGTTAACACTTTTCCATTAGGACTGCCTGTTGGCAATATTGGAAGTACCGCTTATCAATATGATATCTAACCTGTACTTTGCCCTGCACATATCAAATATGAAGCTGACTGGATAATAACTGAAGCTGTTATTGCAACGTACAATCTCGAGAAGCAACATGAGTGATCCCGGTCAAAATTATTACTGATCTGTACTGCGACCTGCATTTACCTTGCAAATCTGTTTTGTCTATAACTAAAGAAAAACAATACTAGCTTTTATAACATATATAGTGCAGCTAAAACGTATATTCCCCTGTGATTGCGATTGAGACGCATCTATATCTATAGATGCGAATACAGACTCAACTTAGACGCGATTGTCTGTCTCCCATCTATCAACTCTACAATATCTGAGGCGCGTTTCTCTTGTGCATGTTAAAGTGATTTTGGGAATAATCGGGTTGCTATTATAGAGGTTAATCAAATCACATTTACTGTCCGGAATGCCACATTTAAATAATGTTATAAAAATCATTAAGGGTCGTAAAGGACAGATCAAAGCAGGCTTTCCCCACCCTTTCGTAAGATTTGTCAGCATTTAATCTAAACACCTAATATAATATAATAGTTCTATTTTTATCTGTTTTCAAGGGTTCTTTCACGGGTATTTTCAAAACCCCATGTGCATCTTTTAGTTTTAATAATAAGATCCCAAATAGTATAGGTTAGCTGCAATTTGTTTTAGTGATTAGTCCGCGGTAAAAACGTCACTGATTGGATAAGAACTGAAGCTTTTGTCACGAGACAAACAAAACTGTTAATCAAAACAATGACACCTACAACTGCATGCTCTTGCACTATATCAATGGGCATAAACAAATTATAAATGTTAATCCTATATAGACCAATTTCACATGCTTATTTTGGAACTTTAAATCTGTCTTGTCTTAGATATCACAGACTTTAAAAGTTAAGCTAAATGGATACATATGGGTCAGTTTAAAATTCTTATGCCTTAACAATAACTACTTTCCTGCTAACATGCATTCACATGATTCACGAAAATTCAAACACTACAAACTACAAGAGGTTTGCTTTTGCAGACAGATTCCCATCATATATGAAATAGTTTCCTTATATTTTTGAAGCAATCTCTGTATCAGAGTTTTCATGATATGGGCAAAGCATTTTGATAACTGTGGCAAATTTCGAACCAAATATAAAACTGATCGATAAAAGCTAAACTGTTATCAGGTACAATGTACAGAAACAAACAAGACTGTGAATCTGCTATGTTCGAAGTGACCAAGTAAAATTGAATTGTAATTCGGCCTCCATTTACTTTCTGAATTAAGGCATTCTGTATAAGTATCAGAGTTTTCAAGATCTATTTAATGATAATGTACGACAGAGAATGTTAATCAAAAACCGCCAATCATCCAGGCAGTGCTTTGATAGTAGCTATAGATGCACCAACCGTCTAGAGAGATGAAGCAGGTCACAATCATAACGGACCTGTATTTTGACCTATATTTATGCTGTACCAAATGAAACTGATCGGACAAAAACTACAATTGTTAAAGGAATACCACCTTAGGGAACAGACATATACCAGTTCGAGAACAAATATCGCAAAACAGTAAGCCGTGATCCAGGTCAAAATTATATCTGACTTGTAATTGGACCTGTTTGTACCCTGTACCAAGTATGAAGAAAGGGGTAGGGGGTCCTCCCAGGGTGCAATCCTCGCAGTTAAATATTGGCAAATGTTCACTGTTCGCGCTTAATAAGAAAATTTACAATCAAAAACAAAACGGTCGAAGAAACTAGGTCATTTTACTTATATATTTATGAAATACAGATAATTTACTTTGAATATTTGAACTATTGCCTGCCGACACATTAAATTGATAATTTTATATTGGCGTAAGTATCTGTAGTTTTTTCGGTAAAATAACAAGCAACTTACTTGAATTTACTTGAATCCCAATAACATGTGTAAAAGCTATGTGTGGTGCATTAAAAACAACGTTTTGGTTTTATGAATACTTCGAGTAAGGTGTGTGCGGGAGGTGCATACACTCCAGTATATCTTATTATAAATTCAGTAGATTATTGAATTCAGTATATCTTATTATGAAATATTTAAAAAAAAAATTAAATATATGTGTGCATAGTCGGACAATACTTTGTTTGATGGTAATTGACTGCTGATTTGACCTGTACATACTTAGTGTTTTATTTTCAAAGGTGATGGACATTGGAAAAATAAACATCATGATATACAGAACAACCTCGGTATCTTTGGAACTATAGAACTAACAATTCAGGAAACTGGTGGAAATAATGAGCACATTTGTACCAAGAAGGTAATTATTATAAAGCTAGACTGGACAACCATTTTGCGTAATGTAAATTGTTATAATTAGTATTTAAATAACCAAACTATGTATGCGGTGCTTACATAGCCTTCAAATTGGCTTAGTACTGTAAAGTAGCAAAGAAAAATGTGTATCTAGATGACAAATAATGTTTAACATTGTCAAGCTAGCTCGAGTTGGTCATGCACTGGCTAGCTGCATTAGCATGGGGAGCATAAAGGCATATCTCACGAATAGAGTAATTGATTACATACACCATCCCATTTCACGATACTATTTTAATGAAGGGTATTTATTATAAAACGATTGTTAAATTGGGAAATTAATTTTTGTGTGTTGTACGAATCCAGAAAGCCTGGCCCAGGTTTTAAATAAAGCAATGAAATGTCATTGTTTAAAACAAGTTTAGAAATAAAAGTAACATTTCCACACATTTGTCAAATGAGAATGTGTAACGAAAATAGACCATTTTTTGGTTTTCAAATATGTGCACTGGTAAGTGTAGAGATATAAAGAATAGTTAACATACGCTTATCGCAGTGGTAACACCATTCCTTTGAAAAAAATTCGAAATTTGTGGAAAATATTAAAAATTAATAAATTCCCTTCGAACTAAAATTAGTTAGAAAGTTTGTTATTTATTTATTCTATAGTTTGTGCGAATACAGATAATGCTTATTATACAACATTACATAATCTTACTTAAACCTGACAGCACATAATTAATCTTATTAAAACATCCACACAGCTAATGTCCAGTGTATTCTTAGCAGTAGCCAACTTGTATCTCAACGTATGAATATGCAGCTTTTATGCAAGGCTTAACCTGAACTATTCAGTTTGCACAGTGTCTATTTTGATAGATATTTATGTTTTATTTTTAGTATTTAAAAATATGTTGGCAAAACACAGTACCTGACTATAAGGATCAGATCAAAGAGGCCATATCTGACTGCAATGTGGTGTATGTACTGTTTCCTCCAGAACAAAAGGCAGCTAGCTTGGTCTTCAGCTCAAAACGAGGTATCACTGCCCAGTTTCAACAGCTAAATAATTCCATTCAGCTACAGTAATGAAATGTGTCTCTGCTATAATAGTGTTTAAGGAATTGACAAAGTAAGAACAGTTTACTATAGCACATGTCACATATATAGCAAATCCTGTTAGCAGTAAGTACTTGTTGTTTCATAAATATGTATGATCAGTGCGTTTCATCTTGTTCTTCCATGATGATTAAAACTCGTGAACTGACTACTGTAATTGTAACCTTATACTTACTAAATGTGTATTTATAGATGTGATTGTTTATTTGGAAAAATTAACAGAAATAAGCAACTGTCTTGGACGTTTTGGTAAATTGAACGTGGAGTTTTCGGTATGTACAGGAAATGTAAATTATGTACTAAATGAACCTGAGCAAAATAAGGAGGTCTTATACTATCCATGATAAAAAATAATCACATATATTAATTATTATTCAGTAGATGATTGTGTTTGTTGTACAAAGCCCCCATATTTCTCATGCTGTATATGCCCAAGCAATGTTCTTTTGAATTTAATTATTAAAAAATATAACTTAAAAGTAAAAATTTCTCCATGACTTACACTCCGTAACTTCACACAAATGAGATTCACACATTTTACAAATCAAAAAAAAACATTTCTTCATATTTTTTAATTTTTGTTTTATTCAAAAGTGATGCATTTTTAAAATTTAAGATCAGATGCAAATAAGCACTATCGTGATATCTAAATTATTGAAATTCATAGCAGTTTAAACAAGGAAAAAAGTTTAAATTTTCGGACAGTTTTATAAACTGATCTATATGTTAAAAGGATATGTACAAAGTTTCCCCATTATAATTGAGTACTTTGTGACTTTAAAGTTATATTTTTTGAAAATTGAAATTCTAAAAAACTTTTTTTTAAATGGCCACTTATGAGATCATGAAATGTGTTTTGATCCTTTTATCTTTGTATTCACAAAGTATAAAGTGAATCATGTATATCTCTTAACTTTGATTATAAAAACTGGAGAAAATTATATGAGTAGTTAAATTAGTGTCATAAAAAAATTCAAATCCTTAAAGATGTAGAGAATCGGGGTTGAATAAAGTTGACCCCCAAGCTGACAAGTTCACATTTAACTTTAACCTATGTACATGTTACACTTGTTCTTAACAACCTTATGGAGACAATACATAGTGTCTGGTAATTAGACACTTTATGGATTATTTTCGAAAGTCACACATCTAGTGGTTACTTGACCTTCATTATATTTTTCTATTTGTAGTGGAGGATAGATATGACCTGGCATGTAAAAAAATGTGAAGATCGACTAAAAGAAGGCATAAGGAAAGCAGAGTCTGCCCGCTGTGGTATAAATAGTATAACATATTCTTCTGAAAAACCAAATGATATAAAGGTCAAATTTACATCACCTATAAGTAAGCGTTACAAATTAAAGCACACTAATACATTGAAACTATGACTTGTACCTTAACATTGCAAGTCATATTACACATCTCGTTATTATATATAATAGAACACTGTGTATTGTTATACATTATTTTTGCTGCTTCTGTTCCATGGTAGTTGTAACCAAACTCAGAATAACACTTATGTTTCTGAATCATTAATGGAGGATGAATATAGAAATACTTTTGAAAATCAGTTATAATAATTTGTCCATGTTAATCCTAACAAATTAAAATACTGTGTACAGATATTGTCATATACTTATGATTGTCATTAATATTAAATCTGTTTACTTGTGTAACCTACGAGTAACAATTTTATTTGCCAAGGTGACCTACTTTGGGGGAATAAATGTTGTACTTTGTGTGTCAAGAAATAGAAAAAGTAAGGACAAAGTAAAATAACACGAAATCCTAAGTTTTCTGAAAACAAGTTTTGTGAACTATTTCTAAAAAAAGCCTGTTTTTTTTTTTTCGAAAGATCTCCCCTCGAAAAAATTAAAAAGGGGGATTTTTCCAGAAAAATTACTGTAGAGATAATAACAGCAGTACTCGAAATGCAGTTTGCCGGCCAGCAGTCCTTTTAAGGATCAATCACATTTTCGATAAGAACCAGTAAACGTTCAGTGCGCACAGTCAAAAATAATTGATAAAGCAATGAGATGAAATAATGTAGAAAGAACAGGAAAATGATGTTAAAGTATGAATGTTTCTGAAAATTGTATGTTCGTAATTAATAAGTAGCACTAAAACTTCATCGGTGTTCTTTTGAAGATTTTCAATAATTATAATTTTGTTTCGGCAGCTTTTTTTACATGGGCTTGCTTTCAGAAAACTCTTGTAGCAATTACTGTCAAAATGTTTAGGATCAGTAGGTTTCATTACATTCCTCTATGATGATAAAACTAATCATTCTGACAAACTTAATATAACCATGTACTTACTTTATGTATTTATAGATATGAATGTTTGTCTGGAAAAACTAAGAGAAATAAACAACTACCTAAAGCATATCGGTAAATTGCATTTAGAGGAGTCTTTGGTATGTAGGATTGTTATAATGCGTACTAAGTGAATTAACTTTCAGTCAACGATTGGTATGAGTATATAAGAAATGCTGCTTTAAAAGTAGCCACATTAGTCCGTGTAATACTTACTCCGGTTTCCAGAGTGCTTTCACATTGAAATATTGCATGTAGTGAAACTTAAAATTTAGAATTACATGAGTCATCTACTTGCACGTAGTGTCAAAGAATAATGGAGAAGCGTTGTATCCCATAAACAAAATATAACAACCAATGTAGAAGTAGATTCATTGGTAAACAGTATGAACTCTGTATCTTTCCATTGATGTATGCAATATTTGTACAAAACCTATCATGTCTTGAAATAGTGTATTTGGTAAAAAATGCTGATGTTTGTAAATCTGCTTCTGCTTTGGTCCTTTGAAATATCTTAAACTTCAGAATGAACTAAGCAATTTTGAAAATCTGTCTTCGAAATTGTCCATTTAACATCAATCCAAGTGTATACTGTAGTTACATACCTTAAACTTCAGACAATCACTTATAGGACAAAGAGCAAGACAAAGATCCCTTGGAAGACTGGTGTTATAATGTAATGCATGTAAAATCAACCAAGGCAGATGAAAAATTCTGTGACTGTGGAGATTCTGGTAAGAATATTTATCATCTTCAGTTCCTGCTGTCTGTGCTTATGGAATGCCAATTATGTTATCCATTTAAATCTTGGGCAAACTAAATGGTTTTAGTAGTTATATAGTTCCCAGTTAATCCATATCAATCGAAGCGAGAACTAAATGGACGCCCCAAAAGTTCTGGTTTCACATTCCACTGGTCACGTGTTACCTTACGAGTGAATTCCCACAAAAGCAATCCATAATAGTCATAGTATAGTAATAGTAGCCGGAGACTTGCACACTGTGTTTTAGTCTATACTTAAAGATACAAATTGAACACTAATGTAGGGCCTAAAACTTGTGGTATCAGTCAGAAAACTAAACAACAAAGTTTTAAAACTGGACGATTTTTGAATAGTTTTGGGCAACGTGGTTACATACAAAATTGCTTGCATAATAATATTCCATTGTGGGAAATAATGTCCTCTTGTATGCAGTGAATAGCTAGATAATTTACCAGAGTTGAAAAAAAAAAATACTAAACTGTATGTACATTATGGACATATACAGTAATATATTGCTCATATTTGGTATAATATATAGCCACCGTAACTCTATGCGTGAAGAAATGTTAACATTTTTATTTAAATTCGGCGTTTCCCGGGTGTTTCTCCCTGTCGATTGTGTGGAGAGATGTGGGATTAAGTGTGGTGTATATTTTGTCGGAGCAGCGAGTCTTCAGCTTTTGGCGAATTGTCGGACCAGTGAGTTTTCGGACTAGCGTGCCTTCTGACCAGAAAGCTGTCAGAATAAAGATATTTTACCTATGAAATATTTCCCTGTGATGAGGAATTGTCAGTGGTCAAATGTGATGGTCCTTGCCTTTCTTATTTTATGAATATCAGCCTGATGCATCTGTGTTTTTCATGGAAATGAAAATATTTGCAGTTATGCCAGCTCGCACACACACTGGATGTGTAGTCACTCATCGAGTACTCTAAACACCTGTTGTTGCATTCTAATGCAATTGAAAAGCTTGTCTTTTGCACAGCACTAATGAGACATGATTCATTACGTTGCAGGTTCATTGGTGTTTGATGCTGAAGGCAAAGCTGTTGGACTTCTGTTTGGTGATCACAATGTGGATGGTTTGCCCAAAATGGGAGCAGTTACTCCGATAGAAATTGTTCTAAAAACGCTTGGAGTAAACTTAGTAACATCCCCTCATCAAGTGGAACACCATGTCCAAAATGGTATTTCCTGAAGACAAGCAACCTGGAAAACAACGTGCTTAATCCTGATTTTAGTTGAAAATATGAAGATATTCATTTTCTATAATTTTACTGAAAGTATGTTTTGTGTGCCAGAGATAACTTTAAGTTCAGTTATGTTGTTTTGCTCTGGTAGGAACAACAAAACTGAGTGATATTTTTACTTCGTGGTTCAACTGTCATGACAGATGCACACTTTATTCGTATTTAAGATATTTTTTTTAAAGCACTCTTATTATAAGCTAGGTATTTATGTTGATAATTACAATCCAGATATTTACTGAGAATTGCAATGCGATATATCGTTTGTAATAAAACTTTCTGATGTGTGGTCTAATTATGTGTTAGGAATGCGGTGCCTGGTTGTTTTGTGCTAGGTTTTATACATATTTACGGTTATTTACTTTTGTTTGCGATGTCCCACTAAACGAAAAACATTTTCTGTGTAATTTGTCTCTCAACAGTATATGGAACTGTTGCCTGGAAAATAGTCAAAATTTGATAGAGCCCTAATTAAATTATCTAAAAAAATGTGCAGTATGCCCGGAACGTCGATATTAAAAGAGCATAGAACATTTCTTGTCAGTTAAATAGCCAAACTTGTGATATAAGTTTTTCCAAATAGCACGTTTATAACTTGAATATATTAACTTTGTATGCCCAACCACTATGTGGATGTCTTATTGAATGCATCGTTGTCATCATCGAATGTAATACTTCATTTATCTCGCAATAACAGCATCAGTTTTTACCCAATCAGCTTCATATTCGATACAGAGTAAGTTCAGGTCAAAATACAAGTTATTTAATATATTAACCAATGTGGCCGACTGGCGACCATGTAGGTTCTCGATATTGTACGTCACAATAACAGCTTCAGTGTTTATCCGGTCAGCTCCATACTCAGCACAGAGTAAGTATAGTGTAAGTTTGACGCGGAATACTTTTAATATGGCTGACTGGTGGACATGTTTGTTCTCAAGAGGGCACGTAACGTCTATAACCGCGAAGAAGAAATACTACCTGGACAATTCAAAGGGTTTCTAGGAAGGCATAGGTTGGTGGGCGTAATAGGTCAAACGCCGGTATGAATCTTTGACATTTTTTGCCGCTCGTAACATTTTAATTGTCTCACAATAACTGCTTCAGTTTTATCCGATCAACTTCATGTTCGATGCAGAGTAAGTACAGATGAAGTACAGATTTGTCTGGCAATAACTGCGTCCGTTTTTATCCCATCAGCTTCATATTGGCCGCGAAGACAAGACGCTAACGGGAAGATTCAAGGGTGGTTTTAAGAAAGGCATGGGTTGGTGGGCGTAAGAGGCTAGGTGACACTTTAAAATGACCTTGAGAACTTGGTCAAATGCCTGTACCAGTCTTCGACATTTTTTGCTGTACGCAACACTTTAATTGTCTTACGGTAACTGCTTCAGTTTTTTTCCGATCAGCTTAATGTTCGATGCAGAATAAGTACAAGTCAAAGTACAGTTTATATATAATATTGACCACATTACTTTCAAGATGGCCGACTGGCGACCACGTTTGTTCCGGAGAAGGCACATAACGTTGCATCTACAGCTGCAAAGACGAAGCGCTGCTTGGGCGTTTCAAAGATGGTTCTAAGAAGGCCGCAAGTTGATGGGCGAAATAGGCTAGGTGACATTTTAAAATGACCTTGAGATGTTGGTCCAATCTTCGACATTTTTATTGTGTGTAACACTTTTTTTGTTTCACAATAACTGCTTCAGTTTTTATTCCATAAGCTTCTTATTCGGTTCAGGGTAAATACAGGTCAGAGAACGTGTCCCTTAGAAGTAGGTCAAATGCCGATCCAAACCTTCGACATCTTTTGTTGTATTACATTGCATAGTTTATTGTATTCTTTTGTAATGCGAAAAACCAATAATGGTGTTAAATAATGTAATCCTAGAAATATGATGGAGATTAGACATGACCAATGTCTTGTTCAAAATTATGCAGCATACAATATAAATAGGTATAACATTTGACTAAGCGGGTAGAGGATCTATCACACGTTCTGTTCTGCCGGAGTTTGTCTGTAGTCCGCTAAGCAAAAAGCAAGCTCCCCCCATATTATGACATGATAGACGTGGCAGGCGACGATGGATCACGCAGAGAAGGACTTATTTCGGTTGGTAAAAGATTAATGACGTACTTATTTCGCTTTTGTTAAATTGAAGGAATATAACAATAATAGACTATGGTTAAGTCCAGATTGAGAAAGTACGGAATACAGTAACGGGTGGATTTATTCAGACTGTTGGTGGGTGTGACTTTGTATGTACGCTCTTAACCATCCATGTGCTTTGGGTCCAATTCCAAGATTGTAAAATTGAGTTAAAGTGTTGTAACACCTTATCAAAGGCTTTTTTCAAGTAGCGTACAGTCTAAAATGAATGTGTTTTTGATACTGTTAGCTTTTTGATGTATTTGTAATTTTTATTTTAATAATGTTGCTTTAATAATGATTAAAACTTGAATTTATATTTTCTACTAAGCAAAATGTTTTTTATCAAATCAGATATAAAAGGAAATATTTGACTTGTGGAATGTTGGTTGTAAAAATATATAAACACTAACAAATTGATTTCTATGGTAAAACTTTTTGCCAAACTGTCTAGAATTCCATTGTCATACATGTATCTATTATGTTGGGGATAACATTTCTGAAAGGATGATGACAAGTTATAGGGTATGTTTTCATCGATAAGAAGATTTCATCACTGGGGTTCTCGATATTGGCTTGCATTATGGTACCTTCACTGTTTATTAGGAATTACCTCATCCGTGGACAAAAATAGCATGCACTTTCTATAATTAAGCTTTGCCAAATTGTACAGCTACATCAGCTGAATATCTTGAACCTGTTCCAAGTCCGTCACTTCACCCTTTGCTATATGTCCCGTTCCCTTCGCTCACTTTACCGTGTTGGTAGCTCTAGCGAAAGAGACTGGTTTCCGTTAAAGGTGCTGGTAAAATGATATTGCTATACTAAATAACTACTGAGATTGTTTGTCTCATTCAACTTAAGTCGGTGATGTATTAATTGTTTAACCCTGGCGTAGAACATGTTGGAACATAATGAAGACATTATCGAACTTAATGAAGCATTTAATTTTAGTTCATAGTACTAGGGAATTGTGGCAAACGGGTACATCTACTTTTATTTAGAAAACCATTAAATATGTGATATAAATAGTTATTTTATACTGTTACTTCATAAGTATGAGCCATATTTATGACTGTGATATGGCATGAAACCACCTAACTCCAAAATCCTTTTCAAACAATTTTGATAACAATATTATTCTCATTGTCTTTCATTTTATTAGGTGCATAGATATCGTGTTCTAAAGGTGTGATAATTTCATTGCAAATATAATTGTTCCTCATATTAATTATTTACGAATTAGGGTTATTGAGTGCATATGAGCATAGCTGATTTGTTCTCTTTAAAGAAAATAAGACAATGAATCAGATATGAAATATCATTCGTGGTAATGCAAGCACATGTTTAAACGAAACACTGTCTAATGAAAACGAGATAATTATAGGTGTTTACAATGATAACAACATAGCGAAGATCACGCATTGCGAATATCACGTTTTAGAAGTAATTCATTTTGCTGGTGTGCAAACAGTAGAAGGCAATTGGAACATCATGTTGAGTTACACAACAATGGAGTCCCACTAGATATCAAGTCGGTGTGGTTTTACAAAGATATTTTTGATTCAACGCTTGAAAAATCGTTTGGTGAAGTTCACATGTGATATTTAGTAAAGCTTGATGCTAGAAATAAAACAGCTTTACGAAAGCAATGATTTTACAGCTTGTTACCTAGTAATTGACAGAGCTATTGTTCTCCTGTTTTAGTTAGATAGAGATTAGTTTAATATTTTTGGTGCGTTTTGAAACATTAGTCTTTTAAGAGTCGTGGCGAGATTCGATCTCACTATTTTCCAGAAATTAAAAAAAAATAACACAATTGTATCTATTCAAATAATCAGTACAAATTGACTTTTTGTGTCAAAAAGACGTAAATGAACTTTTTCTTAAAAATCAACAAACCAGGATTGTAGCATTTATTTCCAATTCAAATTGCTTTAACAAGATACCTCATATGGGTGGCGACACAGAATTTGGATGCCATACACCTGTTATTGAATTTCGCTAACGAAAAATAGTTAATCAATTGTTTTAATTTTTACATTTTTGTGTGTTATAATAATTTTGAAAATCGACTAGAAAAAAAATTAAGAAATATATAAAATAATTCTTGTAAACAAAATATTCTTATAGGCAACATGAAGGTAATTGTAATCGTTTTCGTTAAATGCCTTGAGAAGTGTTTTCATTAATTGCAGAAACGAGGTCCACGCTGGAGTGATGTTTATGCTTTTAGTATATCTAGGTTCTAAAGTGTGACCGAACGGTATATACAAATCAAATTGCCTGTTTAAAGTATGAAACGGCCTCGGCAAGTAAACGTTTTTCCGAACGCTACTTCACAATATATAGGGCCCAGTTACTTGAACACTATTTGTGTAACATACACATATGTGTGTACAAAGATTTTTCTACTCATATATGTAATATTACACAACCAGAGCTTAATATATAAATGTATTGCAAATAGAAACTTTAGATAGACATTTCATTTTAATACCACACATCAAGAAACTTTAGATAGATTTGTTATTACCAGACATGAAGACACTTTAGACAGACCAACACACACACACGCATTTATAAACACACACACAACACCCTGACAATGTATGCAATTTTAATGATGCAGAACCTAGTTTGTTTTCTGCACAGCTCTCAGAACTTCTAATTGCGTATTTTAAAAGGTTGGTAATCTTTCCATGTGAGCTTTTATAGCATTTGCGATCTGGATTGAAGTCAAATTTAAAGAAGGCTCGTGCATAAGGAACTGAGATAAGGAGTGGCTGCATACTGGATGGCGGGACTTGATATTTGCTGTTATTTTGCTTGTCGTCATTATTCTGTGAAGACCTCAAAATTATCATAGGTGAGATTATATTTTTATAGTTAAATCGGCACACTTTAAATATGTGTAAATAATCGTATGTGAGATCACATGTTTATAGCTAACTCTTCACACTTTACATTGATAATTATAGGTACCGTTGAGATCGCATGTTTATAGTTAACTCGTGATACTTTACATTAATAATCATATGTGAGATCGCATGTTTATAGTTAACTCGTCACACTTTACATTAATAATTATAGGGGATATCACATATTTATAGTTAACCCGTCACACTTTACACAAACAATGAGCAGCTCATACCGGCGTGTATTTTCATATTCAAGCGGAGGTTAAATTGAAATTGCCACCTTGTGTATGTTCATTAGGTTAATGTTGCCCAGCTGTCCACTGTTATGTATGCTTTATCAGACAGACGTGAGGAGGAAGAACCTCTGGAAGGTATTTGTATAATTGATGTCGCTAATTAGATATGTTTTGTACGCCCGGCGGGTACTTGTCATTCATTTTGACTGTATACATGTGCAGTCCTCTAGGTCCCTTTTTTCAACCGCCCCTTTTACCATGTTACGCCACTTTGCAGAAAGAGAAAGCCTTGACTGGACGATTTAGATTTAAATGTGAATTCATGAATGCCATAAGTTGGCGGGCGTATTGAAAAGTAGGACAAATGCCGATCGGAATCTTTGACATTGTTCGTTGTATTACACTGCATAATGCACTTACACTGCACTTATTCAGTTTTATCATCTTCTTATTTATTGCAGGATAACTAAAGATCAAAGTACAAGTTGTTCTGGTTATAATTTTGACCTTGATTAATTTCAATATGGCCGACTGGAGGCCTTGTTTGTTCTGTGCCATTTTCGATGAAGATGAAACGTTAACTTGGTGGTTCGCAGGTGGATTCAAAAAGGCCATAGCCTGATGGACGTATTGGGCTAGGTGACATTTTAAAATGACCTTGAAAAGTAGATCAAACGTCGATCTAAATTATTTGTTTAATTTCTTATCCAATCAGCTTCAACTTCGTTAGAGGGTAAATATAGGTAAACAAACAGTTCAGTTATAATTTTACAGAGTTCACATCTAAGATGGCCGATTGGCAGCCATTTTTGTTGTCGAGATGGTACATAGCAAAAACAGCTTTTTATCCAATCAGCTTCAGGTTAGGTATAACTGGGACCCGGATTTCTTCCAATGCGGCCATATTTGCGGGCATGTCATGTTGCGCCACTTTCGAGACGTTGATTGGACGATTCGAAGGTGGATTTATGAGAGCATTAGCTTGGTAAGCGTATTCGGCTAGGTGACATTTTAAGATGAACTTGAAAATTATGTCAAATACTGATCAAATCTTGACAATTTTCGTTGTGCGTAACACTTTTCTGTCTTGCAATTTCTATTTCTGTTTTCATCGGATCAGCATCATATTTGGTAAAGGGTACATGCAGGTTATACTTTTGACCATGATCGCTTCACATTGGACCACTTTTCAAAAAGACAAAGCGTTTACTGGACAACTCGAAGATGATATACTGATGGATTCATTTGCCAATACTAACATTTGACATTTATTGTATCCGGTACTTTGCGTTACCTATTGACTGTTGTGCGTGATATTTTGCGAATATTCAACTGTGTTGTGTTATGATTAAACACTAGTAAATTAGATGTTTTATAGGTAAAGTACTCAGCAGAATACTAACAAGGTATATAGACAGATTGTATGTTTTATATTGGTGCACCGTGCAGATATTATATATTTTCAGAATCAGATAGAAAAATATAAACAATTACATAATGTAAAGAAACAAAATATAATTGATCACTTTAAATTATTAGAAAACAAAATCATTTACTAGATACGTTTTTACTTGGACCTTCATATGTACGAGTATTACTGAGAAAATGATGACTAAAAGGTGAATTTTATATACAATTATCAAAATCAGAAACATTACATTTACAATATACTGATTTATTACTCTCACATATTGTTTGAACACTTGAATTCCTATATTACGAAACCTTTAACACTCTTAAAACATGTTGTAAAACAAATACTCAGTACTTTGATACAAGTATTATGTAATCTGTAAAAGTCTTGGACATGTTCACCAGTATTAGTTACGTAAGTACAGGGGTATTATGAGTTTTCGTTAAGTGCTATAAACAGCTAATGGATTCCACTTTAGGTGATGTATTCACCCTGAATGTCACCCAATAATTTGACTTGTCATATTTTCCATCATGAGGTGACGCACCAGTTAACTGTCATATACTGACTAAAGACTATATAATTTCGTAGTCAAATATTCTGCATACCTTCTGTTTGCTTTATGTGTCCTGCACACTGAACCCAGAGTTAAAGTGACGCGAGAAGATTAAAAAAAACGTATTATGTGAGTCTGGCAGACAAGCGAGCAAACTGGATGAGTTAGAAGCCATGTTTCCAGAGCAGAGTCTCAACAGGAACGCTCTGATGTTGTTGAGATACACAGGAAAATGTAAAGATAGAACGCGTGCATTAGAACAACTGCGTGTGGCTTTAGGAAAATGTGAAAAACACAATTTGTGGCAGGAGTTAGGAATCATACTAGAAGACTCCTTACAAGGTGAGACAAAGACATGAACGCTTTTAAACTTAAGCGTACATTTAAATAATAATTTTATTTTCATAGACAAAAACAGATAAAGCAAATGTTATACCAAACACAAATTTTAGTCCAAAACTGAATCATACTTATTAAGCCCTGAGAGCTTTCGGTCTTATCACAAAACCTTCATCAGTCCTACTAATTATACAACTGTGGCGGGAAGAGGTCACATGATGTTCTGACCTCAAAAGACTGTCGTAAATGGGTATTATTATTCACATATTATACGTTATGTTTTCTTTAGATTATTCGTTTCACTGAGGTGCGTGTATCACTCATAGTCTTCTAGTGCAACATAACCTAGTGTTGTTATTGTTGTTTATGAAAATATACTTGAAAGATTGTACAAAAGATCACAATCACACTCATTTTCTTACAGATCCAGCGGAGGCTGCTGCATCTTTGAATGGAAGTGAATTTAGTATTCAACAAGGTAATGCATTAGCAGTTCTTTTCTGCTGCACGAACATTATTAACCGGGTTATGTTTGAAATGATACTGATACTACTTTTTGCTTCTTTCTCTATCTTCATATGGGCCTGTTAGCTATTCATTCTGGACTATACTTGCCTAATGTCATCTTACACTAGTATAGTTTTCAACCATGCTGTCGTAGAAGCGCTCCTAATTACACATGATGTCTCATATGTACTTTATTTTCAACTGCTACTGAAATATTGATTTGTTCAAGTGTACAAATGTGACTCATACACTGTAGATGTATTTTACAATTTACTATTTATTGTTATCTCTTTGAATCCTTTTTCCTTAAACTTCTGTGTGACATGAACATGTTACTTTTTCACTTTAGACTTTTTAATTAGTCAATTGACCAATTTTGTTTCCCTAAACTGCTTTCCATTGTGTTTGTCAAGTTCTTAACATTCATTTATTTATGAAATATGCACTAATATATTGTTGAAACATATTGCATTTATAGTGAATGTGTTAATGTGTGTATAAGTGATCTTGCCCTTAAATAATTAGATACATGGATATTCGAAATGCTCATTCTAGTGCTACATACATTACTTTTCATGTTTGACATTTACTAAGTGTGAACAGGTTGTGTACAATCTGTGTCTACTATAATGTATTTCGTGATACACAAAACAGACATTCAGTGTGAAATAGCACTGATATTCTTAATACTTTTGATTTTAGTCTTAATAGCTGATATAGCACGAGACATTGGTGAGGAATGGGAAGATTTGGGGAAATGTTTAAACTTCACTCCTGCTGAAGTTGACATGCTTGCTGAAACTTACCAGCATAGCAGTCGACAAAGGAACTTAACAATGATGTGCAAATGGATGGATATAGTAACTGACCAACCTGATTATTTAGAAATGCTTGAAGGAGCTCTTCTGGCATGCAAAAGAGAAGATTTAGTTAAACAGCATTTAACTGGTACGTGCTATAAATTATTTATGACTCATTTATCATGATTTATAGTAGAAATATCAAGTGAAGTCTTAATACATCCATCCGTTAGTGTTTCGTACCTTTTCAACTAACGTCTGGGCTTAACTATAGTCATTTTTTGTTTATTTTCTCAAGAAGTAGAAGAACGATAATCCTTTTATACCTGTATAAAGTGTCTTGACAGCAATCATAATGGAAGTTTACAGCAACAGGTATAACAGTGGACTAAGGGGGTAGGGGGGACGATCACACTCATTCTGTCCTGCCAGAGTTTATCGATAGTCTGCTAAGCAAAAAGTTAGCTCCCAGGCAATACCTATTGAGAATGAGTCATCATTATAGAGAATACGTGGTGACAACAGGATCACACAGAGAGAAAGGTTTATCTTGGTAAAAGTTTAATGGCGCTATTATTTCTCTCTTGTTAAATTGAAAGAATATAACAAAAATGGCTGTGGTTACCTCAGACGTATTTTGAGAAGGTACGAGCACTAAGGGATTTATTCAAACTGTGTCAAGTGAAGCTTAATTTTGCAATTTTTTTTACAGAAGTTATAGTTTTTTTGCAGTTATTAATCATGCTTGCTAGACCTAATACTAAAAAAATATGTTACTGATGTGCTAGGATATGGTGGGATGTCTGATAACCGGAAAATGACTTCAACATCTGATGACATTACGAACCAAGACAAGACATATACAGGCCGCACTTTAACAGAAACTGCACTGCCATCTGGTAGTAACGAGACTCCTAATCTTCAACAGTGTGATGCTACT
This sequence comes from Phoronis ovalis, assembly GCA_028565635.1. Taxonomy (NCBI): domain Eukaryota; kingdom Metazoa; phylum Phoronida; family Phoronidae; genus Phoronis; species Phoronis ovalis. Next base: position 1,431 of record JAOXYB010039061.1, on the reverse strand, counting down.
GTGCTCAATGTTAAACGGTTACAAGGTACATATTTATAATAACAACAACAATCTTGCTGAGATTTATTATACGTTTAAAATTAATAATAAATGTCTTCAGACACTAAAGTAACTTAACAATTAATATTAAATATATATTAGAGGCTGACTCTTGACAACTTTTGACACACTTGTCACTTCTGTACATGCATGTTTTTACAACCGTCACTGCTGTTATTCACTTTAGATCCAGTGAGTTTGGAAGAACCTAACATGGAAAATCTGCAAACGATTACCTGAAAGAAGCGTGTTCGGATTTGACCAGGTACGTACCTGCATAGGTGTGTGTGTGTGTGTGTATGTCTGTCTGTATGTCTGTCTGTCTGTGTGTATCAATTGAGTAACGGTGTAACTTCTTTTTCTAGTATTCGCTCTCCATCCTATTCTGCGGTCACTGTTTTTGGCTTTAGCAAGTAAACGGAGAAGTTAAATGGCAGTTGACAATACCAAGACTGTTTAACAGTATGCGGACTGGCAAACTGTATCTATTTGACATATCCATTGTTGATAACTCCTAGCAAATGCTAATTTGGCCTTTTGTTGCCTTTTTGTTTCAGCTGTAAACTATGATATTGGTATGGGATTACAGATAACATTTTTACCTAAATATTCCCTTTATATCATAATATACTCCCAAACAAATACTCCATTACGTATCACATAACTTTTAACTACTTCAGATGACCGTACCTCCTTTCCCCCATAATAAAGAGGTGGATCTCTTAATCTTGCTGAAATAATTTCTTTGAACGTTCGGAATATGTTTTTGCTTGATTTATAACTATTATGGTCAATAATAATGCCGCAATAATATAACGGAGCAGCACATTTATTTTCAACTTGCCATATTTTTGTTCTATTTTCAGATTTAATGCAAAAATACCTTGATCAGTTGACAAACCCCGACACCGTCTAAGTAAGAATTGTTTTCCGGAGATGAAGATTATTATGATGAAACTCTTGCTACAAAAATGGCTGAATAAAATGTTCATCAATAAAACTATCGTCTTGAGAATTATAATCATCAAAAAAACATGTGTGTTTAAGTGTTTCGAGGCATACCCTAATAATTTAAACAAATATTTCCTCATCTATGCAGTATGATGGCACTCTTGTTTTATTCAGAAGTATAACTCAGTGACTTAATTGTCAAACACGCTTTGTTGCTTACCTTATACATTGTTACCAATTATTCTATTATACCGGGAACTTAGCACTTATATAAATATATATTTTTTATATATTTTCTGTAGATTTGTACACATGCACGTACCACTCCCACCATATGGCTGTCACATTGTATGCTTTGTTTTTTTCCAGGTTATATAACAAAACATTCCAATATTTGTTAAAGATCCAATAAATATATGCCAACGCAATTACATATATATA
>JAOXYB010039050.1:0-13294 GCA_028565635.1 Phoronis ovalis | reverse complement strand
GTCCGGTAACCGGACGTTTAGCCACTCCGTAATACTTAATGATCAAAGTCAGTTAGTTTCTATGTACAAGCTACATGCAAGATGCTATGTCTCCTTATACTTATAGAAGTGAGAGTGAAGAATATACAGTCATATTAAAAGTACGAAAATAGGGCTGCTGACAAAATAGTTATAAGACAGCTATTTACAAATGAGATTTTCTCAGTATTTAAAAGCGTTATAGATTGTATTATAAATAATGTTTATTGCCTATAGGTTCGTTTCTTCTTTGTTTAACCAGTGAGAAGTAATCTTGCTTCCCCAGGGTTGTGAGGCCCAAAGCAAACACCCTTACCCTGTGGTAAAAACTGCATTCCAAAAATATACTACATGGTTAAAAATTATTTTGCAAAAACAGATTAATGGTAAAAAAAAAAATCCTAAAAATGTACACCCAATGGCAAAAAAAATTAACAAAATCCTAAACTTTACACCCAAAAATGCAGAACCTGTGCTCAATAGTTATTTAAAATATATACCCCATGGTAAAAAATTAGTTGCACAAAGAACACTCCATGGTAGGTGTAAAACAAACATAAAAAACTTGGAGGTTGAAAAAAGGGACCTTCGGAGTGGCGCACTATAGTCACTGTAAATTGGCAGTGCTCCCCCCTGTTGCTGGTTACATAAACCTTGCAGCCTCTTTGAGAAATTCTGGTCTATTTATATGGGCTCCATACTAATACATGAATACACCGAACAAGTGAGAGATATATTATGCAAGTTTTCTACATATTCAATTGACTGGTTTGCAATAAATCCTGCTTTAATAGATTACGAGTGGAACCCATTTTTTCATATCTGTTCAGATAATTGGAGATGATGGTTCTTAAATAAGAGTCCGATTTAACCTGCTTGAGAATTGTGTTATTGAGATTATACATCCTAGATGGTTCTTCTTTGCATTAAAACTCAAACCTACTTTGCTTTCCATTTCTCCAGATTTTCAAGATCTTTTGGAGGGTAAACAGTCATCAATTAATCCCATTCTGCAGTATAATGAACAGCTCTTAGCAAACTAATGAACCTAGAAAGGCACTGAGTTTGGTGGGTCGTTAATGTGGCATAAGAATGGTAATGGTGCCTGTGCAGTACTGGTGTGGAACAAGGTCATCCAATTTAGGCCTAGGCTTAGGCATTTGGAGAATATTTTACCCTAAATTGTTTAAAATTTGCTTCTGTATTCATTAGGGAATTAACTGTAATTGTGTAAAAGGAAGTAAACATGATCTTATCTGGTATCATTATGTTTGTTTACCAGACATCCCCTTGAATATTAAAGTTATGAATAACATTGAATTCTTTTTTAGATTGCCCTTTGGAAAAATTACCAATGAGAAGAAGAGATAATGCTAGAGTTATAGATAAAAAAAAACATGCTCACAAATTAACATGTGATGTAGACGAAACAACACACTTGAAAAGGTATTTTGTATTTGGAAAATAGTATAATTTTAGTGAGGTTTCTTTTGTTCAGTTAACATCATCTTTATCCTGTTTTCTTTGAATTCTACCTTTCATTTATAATTTTATTTAGTAGATGTTTTTAATATTTTTAATAACAACACAGACTTGCTTGTAATTGAACCTGAAATACCAGCAGTTCATTTTTGTAAAACCCTGTTGATTGTAAAATTAAATGACTAACTTTTATTTTTTTTTTAATTCTTTAAGTTTACTTAGTTATAATATTAAAGAATAGAAAAGAATCTACAAATAACCTTAATACTTTCTAGGTATTGTGTTTTTTTGCAAGCACATGATGACAGTATATTTCTTTTGTACTTATTTAAAGAACTGTGAGAGTATGTAAGAAATGATTTTACAAAAGCATGTATGTTTTTTAGACCTGGAGGCATAGAAAGACAATTTAGAAAAAAGTGTAAAAAATGTGGTTTATGGTTATATTATCAACATCAAGACAAAGGCGCAACGGTTACATTTATTGTTGAAGGTGCCTTAAAGAAACAAGGGGAGGGAATAGTAAAAGCAGATGTCTATAGTCAGGTTAAAGCACCAAAGAAGGTAATAAGCTTCTGTGAAAATTACTTTTTATTGATTGGGCAAGTTTCTATTCATTAGTTTTTTATTTTATACTTAGTAGATACATGGGCTGGAATGCTGCATGAATTCTGAAATTTTATTTTTGAGATATATTTTGTGTCAATACATATCATTATCACTTTTAAAAAATAGTTACAGGCATCATGATCTGTATTAATGACTAAATATTATGATTTTTTAAGAATTGGTTATATATTTAATAATAATAAATGAATGTTATAAGTAAGATGCCTCTCAGATTATTGTATGTAAAGAAGATAGCTCACATCGATTGAAGCTGATGAAATGAATTGAACGTTTACAAAATGGTGTAACATCTTCATTTTCTTTAATAGGTTATGGTTAAGAAACACACAAAAGAAATGGGAAAATTCAGCTCCGTGACTGTCTCAACAATAGAAGATGAAGAAGAAGAAATGGAAGCTGTAAGAAAGTCAATTATATTATTTATATATTAATATCATCTAAATGACAAAAGTGAAATGGCAATTATAAGAATTTTTTGAATGCCATATTGAAAAGTTTTGGTTCTACTGATTCCATGCAGAAACGGTCCTGTCAGATTGTATTTTTAAGAATATATTCATAATTAAAATGCATTGTTGTCAGTCCTCAATTAATGCATTCAGCATACTCATGTTTTGAAATGCAAGGCACATGAAGAGAATAATAATATATATATATGCAAGGTTAGATTTAAAGAACGTTTATCGTTATTTTTCTAACAGAAAGAAATTGCGGATTCTTACGCTGCCAATGCCCGTGTTATAGAAAAACAAATGATGAGAAAGGGCTTACTCAAACGGAAAGCAGATGATGAGGTAAATGTTGGAATTTTGTTTGATTCTCTAATTTTCCACATTTATATTTTTATGAAATAACCCATATAATGGCTACCTCTGTTTCACATTCCAATTTTTAAAATAGCTTATTGTGTTCAGTCATGATTTATATAGTTTATTTTAGTTATACACAAATGTCCTAGGGAATTAAACATTTTACACTTCTAGTTTTACTGTGGGCATGATGTATACAACAATTTCCATATTGTCAACCAGATTGTTACTGATAACATTACAAACCAATTGAAAATAACCAAGTAAATTTATGTACTTTCTAATTGTAGGCTGAAGAGGCAAGGAAAATGAGAGTCAAAGGAACACTGATAGACAAGTAAAAAGGTGTCTAAAGCAGTGCAGTGTGCAAAAATCAAAGCCAATACTGTGATATTCTGGATAGGAACAACATTACAAGTCCAGTGATGATGTCTATTTTTTATATAAAGAGGCCTCCATTGTGATGTTGTGCTGTCAGAGTTAAATTTCCTATTATTATAAAATGGAAACGTGCATAGCAAGTAGCTTCAAAATAGGCATTCACAATTTTCCATTAGTGACTTCATAATCATCACGAAAAATCAGGTTTTGCTATTTGAACATAAACTATTTACAAGCAGCTACAATGCCTAAGTAGTGTAAACTACTGAAAACATAGGAAATGTGTACACTGAAAATCATATATTATTTTAACATTTTAGTGGAAGAAATGTTAAAGCATTTTTATCAGCAAGCGTGAGTTACTACCTTATTTTAATCAGTAGTATATTAAAACAGACTAATAAAATGTAATTATTGCAAAAATTGTGTTTATTTCCAAAATAGATATAGACTTAATACAGTAATAAGAAGGGTTGATATCAAAAGAACAAAAAAAAACATTTAAAATGTTTTTAAGTTTATTCCGATGACTTAGTTATTTGTGCTATAGTTAGTTATTTTTAATCATAAGACTTCATAAAATGACACTGTTTTTTCCAGCATAATTACTATAAAACAAATCAAGTTTTAAAAATATTGGAAAATAATTGTATTATTTTAATACAGTGGTGTGAATGTTTTTTCAGGATCCTCACCAGTTGCTTGCAACCTAAAAATAAATGTAAAATAATACTATAATCCTTAACAAACCTGTATTTCCCTAAGGGTCTTTGGGATGTTGTTGGGCACTTTTACACCCTTGTAGTATATTTTGGGGCTATATTCTTTTAGGATTAGTCCATTATATTTGCGGTCTACTTTTCACAGAAAACTGTTCAATATCTCATAATATAAAAAACAATACTTTGAACATTAAAAAAAAAACATTGAAATGTCAGGGTATGTTTTGAAATTTTTGATATATTTTGTGGTCCAAATTTCCACATTTTAAGTATCGAGTTGGTCCAAAAAGATTTACCTTCAGCGGCATATCTCTACCCAAAAAATATTACCAAGAGACCCCCCAGGTGCATTATTTTACTGTCAGATATAATTTAATATTCATCACAGTCATATGGATATGTGTCTTTATAACTCAAAATAAAATTGCTATGCAAGTTTTCCACTCCAGATTATTTCAATTAAACAAAAATAATTTTTTTATAATAAGCAGTGAAAGCTTTTGTACGATATATTTATGCAGGACTTATGGCAGAGCACAAAATACCTAATTCATTTTAGCACTTCATGTAACTGTATATATATATATATATATATATATATATAACTGTATATTCTCTAAGAATTCATTCTCTATTGTTAATTTCATAAACTTAAAGAATGCACTTGCTATTTCAGACACTCTGTGTATTTTGCATCTCAAACCCACATAAATATAGTGCAGTACAAAATACAATTCTCAAATTGCCACTCATAAGCAAGGCACCTTAGTTGAGGTTGTCCTCGTGGTTAGCTTTGATGGAATTATGGTCTGTTTTTTTGGCTAAAATCACAAAAAGGGCTGATTTTTTGGAGGTGTGACACTTCGTTAGGGGTGTTTTTTCCCAAAAGTCACTTCTTTAAGCGTATATTTTTTCAAAAAACTCACTTCCTTTGGGGTGTATTTTTTGCAGAATTTCACTTGTTAGGGGCATTTTTGTGAAAGCCATGTTGATTGACTGCCCCCCCCATGGTGCTAATAAATGTTAAGAAAACCAATGGCTACACTTCTGTATCATATTTACCAGTTTCCTTTGCTCCATTCTGCTTTGTCTGATTCAAACATATGAAATGTGTAAATATTTCTTGATTTGTTTGAAGTATTGGCTTCACTCTTATGCACAACAAAGCCATCAATTAACACCAGAGACCCTGAAAATAAACTCTGTTGTCGGACTTCTTTTGCATTTTTTTAAGAATTTATCAAATTTCTGAATAACTTAATATGAAATTATTCCAGAATTGTCTGGTAGACAATAAATTATATTTAGCTTGGGAATCATTCCTCATGTTAACTCTTCTGCTAAACTTGCAATAATCATGCCACTAACAATTTGAAAAGGTTTGGACCAATGGTCTGCATTTTTAAGTTACCTGCTTTCACTGGTGCACATACAAAGTCTTTGTTTTCATATTGTTTTAAATCATTTGTGTAAATCAAATTTGGTCCATCTTTGTCAGGATTCCTGATGAATCGACGATTGTTATCCAGACCATCTGAGACAAAAAAATATTATAAAAGATTAAACATGTTTATATTTATATTTTATATTTATGATATTTAATCATGTTTTACTTTTTCTATTGTAATAGCATTTTTGATGGTGATGCAAGGGCTTCTATTTTTTTGGCATATATTTTATATATCAATTCTTCGTGGGAATCCTTTACAGCAATATAAAAATGGGCACTTGTGTTTTTTGTATGCACACACGTGTCTATAATTATGCAGAAAACAATAAGAAATGTTACTTCTGTGACCCAGTTTCTTGACTTTTATGTTAGATATGATTTGTATAAATGCACTGCGCTTATAAAATGTGAATGAACAGGTCAGCAAGTCTGTAATGGAACTTGGAGCTGGAAAAAACTTGGAGCAAAGGAGAATTAATTTTATTAAATACATATTAAAAAACTGTATACACATGCACATTACTTTTATGAGAGCCTGGTATAAACCACATGCAGCCATTTTCTAAAGTTGCATCTTCTAAAGCAAACCACATCCCCACAACTTTACACTGTCCTTCCAAATACAGAAATGAACAATCCTGATGGGGTGTGACGGCACCTCCAATCCTTGGTTGCTAGAAAATGTAATGAAATCTCTGCATACAAATTATAATTACAAAAACAACTGAGTAGTACTGCATATGACTCGAGTTTACAAATATTACTAACAATAGGTATTTAATAGCCTGGAATGATGCTGACAGCTTGAAATCTCTTTAAAAAAAAAAATGTCGCACAAGAAAATACTAAATGTAGCACCTGTACAAACCATACTTCCTGTTTTCCTTGCACTTCAATCCATTAAGTATACCACAGCTTTCGGGTTAATTTTTTACTAACTCAATTGGGAACTTCTCTTGCTGTTGCACGGCACATTTGACCATGGTCAACCACAGTTCAGAGTAAGTCAGCTGTGTGTGTGTGACCACTGCCATGGGTGCAAGGGAAAGAAGTAGGCTTCTTGGAGTGTTTGATAAGCACAATTGACAAGTTTAAAAACATAAATCATTCCATTGTTTCACACATTACTCACTTTGAAAATCACCATGCTTTGACATACTTTCGGCTTTTTAAATCCCAAGTTGTGGCTAATATTCTGAAAAGAATCAAAGAAACTATTTATGCAAAATGCATCAAAGCAAAAGTTAGCGAGGTACATAACCATCCTTTTTTAGATATAAACCATTCATGTAAACCATGACTAGAAGCCTAGAACACCTACAGTTTTTACACAGTACCTGTACTATTTTGCTTTACAAATTGCGTTATTTTTATAACTGTATGTTGCACCTAATATTTTACTGATTATAATGGTTTTAATTTGATAGAACTTCTTTTTTTTCTATTTGAAAAACTACTTTTTTAAGAAGCTCACTACTGAAACAACGTAGGAGTTGTATCATTTATATAATGTAATATAATAAAATTATAATATAATATAACATCTTTACTGAGGAACATGAGAAAGAAAAAAATAATGATAAGTAGAGTTACCTTGACTTTATCACTTAGAGTGATATTCCTGTAAGCAGGACAATACACATGCAGAGCTGGAAAAAAATACATTAAACAGTTTTCATGTGACTTGTTCTCTAACGAAATTTCTGTAATGGAATATATCCAGTATGATTTGTGTCGAGCACAATATTTCCTTAATAGAAGCCCTGGGGGACCATTTGCTAAGAAGCCTCTTTAAGAGGAAATATCGTAGTATATTGTAAGCATTATTCACTGGGATATTTTTAATAAAATGAAAGTTTACCAATTCTGAACAAACTATTAGTAACAAAAGTGAGAAATTACGCTGTATAATACAAATTATATGTATTGCACCACTATTGCATGGTAAGCACTTCAGAATGTCATCTGTTTGGATACAAATATAATCAATTGGAGTTTCATGCTAAAACACCCTGTCAAGAGGACTTGTATTCTGTTTTATTTCAAAACAGTTCAACTATCATGCTTATGCTTTCACTGCACTCAGTACAGCACACTATTGACCTTCTGTGTATATGCATGACTCTTTAATTACCATGTCCGACTTTGTTAAGTGAATGTTGTTTGTCTACTTGTAATTCCCCATCTTGATTTAAGGCATCTTTCTCAAAGAAAAATCGCACTTTGTCGCCACTAGTTAAAAAGTAGTTATCTTTTGCCTAGAAATAAAATACCTAAAGATCAATTATACACAGAATAACACAGGAAACAAACTGGTGAGCTATTTAAGACACTTACTTGTAGGTGTAATTAAAAGAATCTCCATCCTGCATGTAGGTTTAGACTAGGGTTAAGTATTATAATAACTGATATTAATTAGATAATATTTGTTAACAATATCAATTAAAAGTGATCTATTTTGATTCAAAGTTAAGCTTATTAAATCTTAATTGTTTATACCTGAACTGGGTTCTTAGGATCTGTAGTAAAAATGCTGTGATGTTCAGCTGGATTCATTTCTTCAACTACCTGGCAAATCTCTCTCCTCATCAATGCTATCTCATCCTGTGTGAGAAAATTTTCTATCACCAAGTAACCATCCTTCTCAAACTAAAAAATACCACAATAATTTCACTCTGCAAATAAATATATTCAGTTATCTTTTTAAGTTAGTTTTTGTTAAGAATACTTGATGTAATCTCTCAAGTTTCCTGAAAATGCTGAATTGAATGGCCTTTGTGGCTTTATCCTTGAATTTGAACAATCAGTGTGTTCACGCTCTATATATAAATTTTATATCAAAATTAAGACGCTATAAGATAGCCGGGATCTGCTTGATAAGCCGACATCTCGTTAATTCATTTGTCCAACATCTCAGTTAGATTCGAAATATATTATACTTTTTTACTGGCATTAAAAAAATCAAAATCAAATAATTGCGAAACCATTAACTGCTTATAGAACTACCTATAGTAAACCATTGCCATTTTAAGTGTAAAAAACAACAATTACTACAGTAACTGTAACATTAAACTGCCCAATTTTCATGTTCTATAATTTTTTTTTGAAACAAGCAATTTATGACTGGGACACACGAAGTTACACTATAAGAAAAATCCACCGCACAATTAAAACAATCAAAAGCATAGTCAAGCCATAGCAGACGGTACAGATTACACAGGCCGTGGGATTATATTCCAGAGGGTATATATGTATGAAACTAAAATTCTATCCTCTATACCTCTGTAATTACATGATGAGTGTAAATTTCCAGGGGAGGTCAGATTGATAATTGCCAGGGGGTCTTATACTCATTTCCAGAGGGTATAAAACTGAATTTCTATTCTCTATACCTCTCTCCCAATGTAATTTCCAGAGGGTGGACTCCGAATGATAGTTTCCAGGGGGTGCTGAGTCTGAGATTTTCCAAAGGGTGTACAGTTTAAAGAGTATCCTCTATACCCCGACCTACATTAACTGGAACCAGCCAGCCTTCCTTCATACCCTCAGGATAAAATTCAGTATTGTTTTGACCCTCAGGATATATGTTATTTTTACCAAAACCCTCTTCCCCCTCCTTTTCCCTATTTCGCCCTTTTGACCCTCAAGAGAAACATTTTTTAACCCTCAGGAGAAAACTCCCTATTTCGCCCTTCTGACCCTCAAGAGAAAAAAAATCTTTTGGACCCTCAGGAGAAACCCTATTTAGACCCTTCTGACCCTCAAGAGAAAAAAAATATTTTGACCCTCAGGAGAAAACCCTCTTCCCCCCCCCCCCCTACCTACAAAAACTGGAACGGGACTAGCTCTTGACAGTCTGACTTGCGAGCTGTTCGCACAGCTCATAGAGTCAGATTATTAAGAGCAATTAAGTGAGAACGTCATGAACCAGGACTAATTTTTAGTGATCTTTATTTACCACAGGGTGAGGAGTTTTATTTTGGGCCGCACACCCCTACCAACTTTCCTGTCAAGTATCCCCCGGGCAAATAACGATTAAAGAGGCAAGAAGTAGTATCCAGTCCGCAGACTCACTAGAGACAAACAAAACAGGCAACAATTTTGGCACGAAATTTTTGACACACTGTAAGTGTTTTTGCAAGACTTAGAGGTTAACTTCTACTGGTTTTAACCCTATCTGGGCCATGACCATACCACTTCGCCGCAGTCTAGCGATAGTAGGGTCATGTAGCCAGGACTATATATCTCGCCAGCTGAGCCGGACTGCATGACGGTGAATTTTTAGTACTCTCGCCCGCTGCGAATTGTAATCCAGTACTAGGTGTATATTGGAAAACGCGAACTGTAGTTGATCATCCCAGTTTACCTGTTTTACGCTTTCCAAAGTCGCCATTATGAGTATCTAAGGGTGGTTCAGGCGAGTTCAACAAATTCGTGCAGCCAGGAACCACTTTATTGGGTGCCGACTCTCATAATGACCTTGACCTAATTATTTGCACCCTTTGGATTCAACCTTTGACATATTTACAAAATGAACATGGCACTATGTAGCAGGCGCACCTTTATCTTTATTGTGCTTTTAATCAATGTTAGCTATATTTTATGCTACAAACCTGTTATATATATGCATGGAGTTTTGGCAGGACCTAAAGAAGGCAAACCTATGAAGATTCAAATTGAAAAGGTAAAAAATCTTGAGAAATTAGATGTGTTTTTAACTGATTGGTGGTAGTAATGCCGCATTGTCATTGAAGAGATTACTGATTTTAAGAAGTGAATCGAAAGTGTTCCTGGTTTAAATTGAAACTTTTCCTGGTGTAAATTTGCTCACCTGATGATGTGTTGTAATCTGACTATTGCAACTTACCTTTCTAAAATAATTTAATGTAAGCGAATTTAATAATTCTTTGTCAGCAATGTTGTCAGTACGTAATTTAATTTATTAAAAAAAGATAAACTGTGAACCTTGTCCTGCCAATTTTTAGAACTTGCACTATTTTGAATCTCAGGCTGTCAATGTATAAATTTTGCATTAATTAGACTAATATTATTTACCAAATTAATGATTCGCTTAAAAAATATTTTGCTCTGTTGTTTTTCTTTAGATTCCTAAAACATTAAAGCACATAAATGTGCTTGCAGTATATTATATTTTATTCCCAAAACAAACTATAAATCAGTTAAAGTTGTGGTCCCAGAATCTGTTGCACAATCGCTGAATATATATACTCAAAACTCAAAACTAAGTTCTAACATAAGGCCTACCAAAATATTTTCCAAAAGTTTGCTGTATTAGCCGAGTAATTTGTGAAAATGTGGAGTTTTTGCGAATCCACCAAAATTCGTAATCTATTAGCGAAAATGGGAACTAAGAAATGTGGCAGTAAGGGTACAATTTTCAGAAAAGAATGCGCCATCTGGTGGAGAAATTTGTTGTTCTCGCAAGTTTCTACGGTTGTTTTTTTCTTATACGGGTTCATATTTTATGGAAAAAAAAATGTGATTTAGTGAACTTCAGTTATAGAAGGTTGATTAGCAAAAACATTTTGGAACACAATTTTTGGACATTTTAGCCAAAGATTCTGGGACCCCAGCTTTAATACAGTTGTTTTTATTGTTACATTTTTCCTTGAACTACCGAACCCTCTGCATGGTTATAATCTTTGAATACATGCTTACTAGACTAACTTGCTTTATAAGTCCGTGGAGAAATTTTCTCTTTACATCATTATAGTGTTTTAATTAATAAATAAGAATGATGGGATTCTTCATCAGATGTGCCTAAATGTTAATTATCTTGCTAAAAATATGTTTCTGTTATTGGATTTCCCTGTCCACCTTGGACGGAGATGCAGACATAAGGAGGTAAATCAATAAAAAGTGCATTTTTTTCAAATTTAAATTGTTTTATTTGCAGCAAAAGGACAGTATTAAAATCAAAACGAATTTTAAAATTTAAAATCAAAACAAAGTTTAAAATTTAAAATAAAAAATATTTATTTTAAAAAATTCTGGTGAGTACCTGTAGGCTGAGAAATGTACATTATTTGTGTACCTATCAGATTTTAATATCCCTTTATTGATATGTTAAAAAACTCTAATTGTTTAGTTTCCTATCTTTTAAATTTAAAGATAAAAAATTAATACCAACTGAATTTTTTTTCAGTTCGCATATTTGTACCCAAATACTTTGTAAGCAACATAGGATTTATAACTCCAGGCAAATGTTATTTCATGCATGTAGTAATTGTTTTATAGGCTCATCCTGGAACAAATGTAACTATTATTGATGCCTTTAATGATGAAGAAAGTCTTCATTCTATATCAAAACAACTGACCAAAATAATTCCATTGATACAAAGTGCTATGAATAAGAGTAAAGAGGGATGTCACCTGGTTTGCTTTTCTCAAGGTATACTGTTGCAGTGGAGGCATGTACAACTGGATGAGCTGGTTAATTGTTAGGCTATATTTGCTGAAATTGATGAAAAGCATCTTTTTGTCATATTCTGCTCAATGCTGACCAACATATGAAACATCGTTATAATGTCATGTCTATAATCATTATGATGTTTAAATATTTTTCACTTTTTACTTCATTGACTAATGTATTTCTGCACCCTTTCTGCTCATAGTATTCCTTGTTTTCAGGTGGAGTCATTTGTCGCGCAGTTTTAGAATTACTTCCAACACACAATGTCGAGAATTTCATATCTTTGAGTTCCCCACAGGGAGGCCAGTATGGATGTAAGTTCAGAGAATATAAGTAAGATTTTAGACCAGGCTTTTAGCCAGCGACCCGTCATTCCGTCAAATGACGGGTTATAATTTTCAATTGACGGTTAAACATTTTGGCAAAAGGGGGCAGAAAAAATATTATTAATGATAGATATTGTTAGTATATTAGTTACATAACTTGCAATGTAAAATACATGAAAAACTTAGAACAGTAAGGACCCCTTAGAATGTAGGTTTAACAAACAATATCCTACATCTCAAATGCCTTTTATAAGCAAATACAAATTTAATGCTTTAAATTAACACGACAAATACTCCATTCAGATTCGATTATCTTTTGTATAAGACTAGACAGCACCCGTGGTAAACCACAGATCTTGATAGAGATGTAGGTCACGTAAGGCCGACTTCAGACATGTTCACAGAGATGTAGGTCACGTAAGGCCGAGTTATCACAGGCAAAAAATAATGAATTTAAAAATGCTCGATACCATTCACCGATTGACCCCAAAATTTGAGGAACCCAAGCCATCGTTGATACCTACGGTGTGTGAAAAGATCAAGGTTCTACATATAATAGTTTTGAAGATATTTGGTGGAAAGAGTGACAGACAGACAGACACTCGAGATTTAGTAGTATAGAAGATAACATCAGCTCAGACATAAAAAATAGTCTTGAATTGTAAGGTGTAATTTCTTTTAAACAAACCAGACTAAAATAAATATTAAAGGTACATTATTGTATATGCACGAAGAAATTGAATGTGTTGAATTATTATGACTCAGATTCATATTGTATGCTCAATTTAATTCACTGTTATTACTGTGTGTTCTTTATATATGTAAAACTAGTATATATAAAACTGAGTTTTATATATCCTAGTGTAAAAGAATGGCCTTTTATAACTATACGCACCACGTAAAAGAACGACCCGAGTTAAAAATAGTGTGCGTGTGTCTGTTTTAATTCAATTATAAGCCGTACAATGAAGTTTAAACTTGTCCAACATATTGCTAAGAGCGGTTAAGTAAAGATAACAAATGGCAGCCATTGAATTCTAGAT
>JAOXYB010039039.1:0-13296 GCA_028565635.1 Phoronis ovalis | reverse complement strand
TTTATAAATTATTCATTATTTATAAAGAGTTGCAATGGCAACAAACCAAACTAAACTAAAGTAAAGGAATTAAATTACTATCACACTGTAACAGTCATGAATCCTAAAAGTCCTAATTAATTAACGCATATACGTGTTATGTTTCTGTCTCCTTTTGAGGTCCTGCACGGGTATTCTGAATATCGCGCACGTTCTTTTTTTAGCCATATAGTAATAGCAAGATCGCAAACAGAATAGTTGATATTGAATGATAATGTACCAGAAAGAGTTCTCACAGCGCATAGTGATTGTAGTCTTTTTTATTTATTTTCATCTGTTACGTGTATGTCCTATTCTTTTTCATGCAACACAAATGAGTATTCAGGTTTCTAACTCGTTTTGTTTGATAACACTGTTTTTTTTCTTTTGGAATGAGTAATAATTATATTAAAAAATGAGTTTCCGTTGTTTTTTCCTGGTAATATAATAGTGGGTGCGCATGTTCCAACAAATTTCGCGATAAAGCATATTTCATGCCCGCGGTGAGTAACATTCTTACGATCTGTTTTTGTCTAAAACCACGAAAAAAGATGTTTCTTTGTAGGTTTAACACTTTGTTAGGGTCATCGTGATCTGCCATTACGTCATCAATGCTTGACAGCGAGATGAAAGCATCTTGTGTTTGTACACATCTAGACTCTACATCAAAAGTGGGAATCGACATCGGTAAAACGCTAACATTGAGTTTGGTAAAAAAAGGACAAACATTTATTCCCATGCATGTTTATTTATTTTTATAGCATGCCGACTATTTACATTCAATGAGTGGGCGAAAATTTGCTATACAAGACGTGCGATAGTGAATTCCCTATACAAAAAAAATAACAAAATTTACAATATGTAAATATACATGTGGGCTAATAACAATAACTTTGACTTTATATCCAGACCATTTTAGATTAAGCAAACCGAAATTGCGACTCTGAGTTTAAGCAAAATAGAGGAGCTGTAGAAACGCGATATTTCCTTTTCGTCCCACCCTTGTCTTTGTATTTTGCCAGAATATTAATTCCTTGTAAGGTTATTTGCCCTATGTTTATCGTGATTTGCAATCCGGGGCTTTCAACAGGGGTTTAAACTGGCCTCCGCTTTTACAGCGCGATCTGGCGGATTATGCCACGTGGTTAATGTCTAATGCCGATTTTTGCGACAGGTTGGGGATTTATTGATTATGCTGAGGGCAAGTGAAAGTTGCACGGTAGTGTGATCGATGAACTTTCGGACCAATGAACCTTCTGACCAATGAACCTTCGGACTATCAAGCTGACTCCATTTTACTAAGGCACATTGAGTTCATAATCTATTTTCCAACCAGCCCCCTTCTTCGTTTAAAATATTTTGCGAGATTATACCTAGATTATTGAAAAACCAAGCATTAGAAATGCTCCAGAGACTTGGCAGAGTGACTTCTGGAAATATCCGCATAAGCTACCATAAAAACTTTGAATAGCACTGCCCGTAATGTCTGTTTCACTATTTAATGTTGAATCCCAATTTAGTTTCTTAGTAACGACGACATACAACCGTTCTAAATTTGAGAAACTTTTAATTTTCTTGCAACAAAGTACCACCTACTTTTAGTTCATTTGGACTTGTGCTATTTCACAATAGGACGATTAAGTAACTAAAATTAATTAAAATTAATTAGTTGTTTCACGAATAATTTGTCTTTTGGCCCACTAAAAACAAAACAATAGGAGAGTCTACATCTTAATATGCTCACCTGGGAAGAGTCTATAAAAGCTGTGCCATCTACCACGAGTAAAGGGGACGATTTAGAACACCCCCGAATTTGTAAAGTTTTATCATTGTTTGCA
This sequence comes from Phoronis ovalis, assembly GCA_028565635.1. NCBI lineage: Eukaryota > Metazoa > Phoronida > Phoronidae > Phoronis > Phoronis ovalis. Next base: position 11,440 of record JAOXYB010039039.1, on the reverse strand, counting down.
CGAAGATGTGGTCAATTAATAACATGGACAGAATGTCGGCAGCACTGAGAGTGTGTATATACCTCCAATTCAGATGTTACTTGCGTCAGACACAGTAGCACATGATAGCAAAGTCAGATGTCAATTACGAATAACATGCGTTTTTGAAATATAACGCTTGGACTTTAAGTAGTAATACTAGGTATTTTAGTATTATCCTTATTGCACGAGAAAGTTGTTTGGTACACAAGCTGACCACTCATCAGGTTCTGAACGAACATACGACATATGGTATAAGGACACAATTGATTTTCCCATCCACTTCTATAGTAAATTCATGTAATTTAAATCATTATAAAAATTTACCAAACATTGCGCGAGGAAAATGACCTGTTAAGAACTGAAGATTATTATGTATCCTACTCCCAGTTAATTTTTCGTGCAGGCATGACCAGCCTCATTTTTTGCTATTCCACTATGTACAGTACCCCCAGGAAAATGCAACTTAACAACCGAGAAAATTCATAGCTTTACCCTAGCTCAAATAATCCTATCAAATGTTGGTTTATTTTACTATAAAAAGTTAATATTAGTTTCAATCTTTTGTACAGTGATTTACCTTTCAAACAGAAACAAACGAAAAAGCCAGCGCCAAGGAGGAAAAAAGAAAAAGTCATAAATTTAAGCTAGGTTGACGGACTTCTCCAAGCACGGCCAGACCACTCCGCCACCACTGTGTTTACATCAATTGCCATATAAAATGGACATACGCACATAAGCAGTAATAACATTTACCTTGTATATTGTTTGTCTGGCTAGAATCGAATCATTGTTATATATAGTCCGATATTTAAGTGTGTATAGTACCACAATGCAAAGCGTGAAGAATGATAGTGTACTCCCAAAGTATCAAATTAAATAAAATATTTAGGCTGAACAGAATGAGAGACACGAAGTGACACAACAGACTATGCAACTAATTCATGCATGAAATCCCGAGAGAGACCATTCACCGGTGTAGCCAGTACACGTCTTCCAAGTTGGAAAACTTCCTTTCATATATGTACGATTATGGTTGATGTGGGATAGAAAGGGTTGAAGTATTTTTGTAACCCCAGACTGAGGACGTTCATAATTATTTTGATTCGTGAATAGACAATGTTACTTCCTTTGAACAGTGGTCACTATCCCCCACTTCCACTTCCAATTTCATGTTTCAGCAGATATTTATGACCTCGTTTTACCTCATCACAAACAGTATTTTCCATATATAGAGCACAACTCGGAATCCTACTGTAACATGATTTTTATAAGTTAGTAAATGTAGCCATAGTTAAAGACATTAAACATGGTATATCAATAATATTGCTTAAAATATTTTGCGAACATTTTTTATATCTTTTGTAGATGATCTTAAAAAAACAAAAATTTGGAAACAGCTGACAGACGAAGAGCAAGTACATGAGGTATTTGAGGTTATCAGCGAATTTACCAAATTAAAATTGGATTTAAAAAAATCAGAGCATGCACTTAATGTTTTGAAAGCAATTGGTGTACCAGTAGGCTTGTGCGCTGTTGGTGTGGTTGGAACATCTGTAGCAATTATTGGCCACATCTTGTTTCCTCGTAAGTTTAAACAGTTTACAATTTTACAACTTTACAACAACAGTAGTAGATAGAAACGGGTGGTTGAGAAACAAGCAGGGATATCCCAGTTAACTAATAATTTTTTTTTTCTAATTTTTTTAAATTATTTTTTTTTAATGGATGCGCTTAATTAATGTTTTAATGACACGTCAAACTATTTTTTGCTGATCGTAAAAAAAAAATCTTTCCTCTTTATGACTTTCGTCACGTTCGTCGTTAGGGAAAATTCCCAAAGGGGTATGGTAGCATGCGCGACTTTAAAAGGATGTCCCGGACGTCCCTTACCCTACAAGTTAGAATCAATTGCCGGCGTTTCTTTAATTATTAATTTGGTTATGACGGTGACATTGAGTTTTTATGGGAAATTCCCAAGAGGCGGAGCTACAAAAATAGATGATGCATTGTGATTGGTTTAGAAACACTTTTTGTGACTTGTAATTAACTTAGTTGACTTGTTTATAATCACTTTCATGCAAATGCGGAATTGTGATTGATTTTGAAATAATATTATAATATTGAGGGTGGTGATATGAAATAAAGGAAACACGTGATCATGATGTATAATACATAATTTATTTTACTTCAAAATTCGTAGAAACATTAATAATGAGTTATAATACAATCATAATAACAGACCTTTTTAATATATAGGTAATTATTAAATACAGTGTCAGAACAATGCTGGTTTTAAACGAAGTGTTGGATGAGCTCTTTTAATTCGGTTAGAGCATGTTTCATTCCTGTTACATTTTGATCTTGAATGCTAGTCACCTACTGAACACATTTAGATTTTAGTGCTGGGTAATTAACAAAACCATGATGATAGTCATTGTAAGATTCATCCGTAGTACTGGTTCCTTTCACTGCAGTGTGTTTTTCCAATAATGTAGGGAACTCCTTGTTAAAGCATTAACATTTTTGCAATTCGAGTGCATTTTGGAAGACACGGCACTTGTTTCATGCATTGTCATCTTTGGTCCTTGCCGCATTTCCTTTTCAATACTCAAAAAACGCTTCTTTTCATCCATACTGCATTTATGCGTTTTTGCAAGATGCACATACAAATTTGCTTGTTCATTTTGGCAGATTGGACACACTTTTTGTAAAACTTCATAATGCTAGTGTGTGTCCTCACTCCTCACTTGTCGAGAAGATAAATGAAATCATCATGTAACACGTCCACTTTTATAGTTTTTGATGATTCAACTTTTACATAGGGGGTTTAGGTATATAATACATGCTCTTATGATAAGCAGGTAAAGAGTAAGGAGTAAAGCGTTGATGTTGATATGATAATTGTTTTGTTTATCATCACTTGACATGAAATCCTGCACTCTTAACAGGGACTCTTGTAATTCTTTTGGAGTCAATTTCTTAAAAACATCATATATATTTTACAGTTCGAGTCATTTTCTATAGTCAGTAAATGCATCATCATTTCGGATGTAAAAGTGGCTCCTATTGATAACGTTAGCCACTTTTGAAGCTAATTCCTTTTGCGCTTTGGGTGGTTTACCCAAACGCTTTGCTCGAATTAAATAAGGTTTTCTTTTACCAGCTTCTATTTGATGTTGTTGACCAAGGCTATTGTTTAATTGCAAAACAACAGTTGAGCAAGTCGGACGTACTCGACGAATTATGTAAGTTTTTTTTGTTTCAACTCAAAACAAAAGAACAAGTTGTAAAATTTGAAATCCGTTTTTGATCAAATTTTAGTGATTTTTGGCAAATCCCAGGGCTCCACCAAGACTCGAGGAAAACAGAGTTACTCAAGGACCCTTCTCGAACGTACTTTTGAGAGGATCTGAGGTAAAACAGCTCCTCCTCTTTCTCCTCTCCTCTTATTTCTCCTAGAACCCCAACCAAACCCTTGATGCCGACTAGGAGTACATTACATAAGAATCAACTCCGTTGACCCGCACATTATTCTTGCGTGAATTAGCATAAAAACGCTAAATATTTTACTCCATAATGTTTCATTGAGAAACTATAACTATTACAGAACATCATCGCATAGCTACTTACCTGTTATCCAACCAAAATACTCTTCAAAAGTGACAAAAACTTTTCGACAAACCCTTATGTGTGTCATATACTAAAATTGGCTCTTCGCGTAAATGTCTTCCCATAGGTAGCACAGGAATAACTCTAAAACAAAGAAAATAAGTTGTAATAATCTATAAAGGATACGCGCTTCCTTATTTTGGATATAAATCAGCTGTATTAACGTAGTGCTAGTACTCAAAGGGACTCCCTTGTTTACATCTTGTAAAGGGTCCCTTATATATACATAGGTCACAATTATGACGTCAATATTGACAACAGCTGTTTATCTATATAAGACACCCCGGTTTGAAAATGTGCGCTTTTAAAATGTGCGTCCCTGATAATGGGTAATAGGCGGACCCGCATTTTCAGTACACCTACGACGAAAATTATTGTCCTAGGACTCTGGTCAGCGTCCTAGTACACTATATCTAGAGTCTAGGACCCTCCGTCAGTGTCCTAGGACCGTACATCTAGAGTCCTAGGACAATCATTTAACTAGTTAGGACCTAGTCCTGCAAGCATGACCCTACTATGGACAGCCTACGACTTGTCCGTAGGGTCATGACCGTCTCGTATCTCAGACCAGCCGAAGTTCGAAAACACTTACTTTTCTAACATATTCCACCAACATTTTCCCTTCTGCCTATTCCTTGACTACTCCGCTTCTTATACCACCGTGTCCAGATATCAAAGATTCAACAGCACATCAGCATACAATCCAAAATGCACTCTTGAAGGTTTGTTCATTCACGGTATGGATATTAAGGTATTGCGCATGTGAAGGCTAGTAGAACTGCGGCTGGTTTGAGATACGAAACGGACATGACCCTACGGACAAGCCGTAGGCTCTCCATAGTAGGGTCATGCAGGATTACTTAGGACCTTACATTCACAGACCTAGAACTTGCTATATGCATTTTGTGTATACATGTACAAAGCGTCTCATATATATGTCTCAGTTATTAATATACCAAAATATCCGACCGATTTGCAACAACCCGCCATGGTCTTGAAGTAACAGCAGGTAACAGGTAAGCAAGTAATGAGCTCGTATTACATCCACAATTAAGGGCGTAGGTTCGAATCATGGTATGTCCTACTGTATTTGTGCTTTATTATTTCATTTCACTTACATTTTACTTGTCTTTTATTTAATTAGTTACTTATTTTATTTATTTATTTTTATTTCTTGATTTACTTACTTACTTAATTACTTATTTGGGAATAAGTTGTATATAATTCATGAAGATTAAAATTGTTACATACTTTTTCGTCTTTCTATGTATTTTGTTCCCAACCTTATTTATTACAATAATAAAATTATTTCACAATGGAAAACTACAAGGTGAGTTTACTCACTACAATGCTTACAAAATATATAACCAATTACATATATAGAGTCAAAAGGGTTAAACAATTCTCAACACATTTAGGGCGTAAGCATTTGTTCTCAAAGCAATTAGGGTATCTAAAATTGCTTTCAGTCATTGAAAAAGGGTCTAATTTTGAAAATGGGAAACCGCATTTAGCGGTATCGCATAAATACGACGTCACCGTTCTTTCAAATAAATCATCCTTCAACATAAAATGAACTCGCCTGATAACATAAAATGAACACGCCTGATACTCAATTTAAAAGAAACACCACTTTGCTGAATTCGCACTGACGTCTCAAATAGAAGAGAATCCAGACACGATGGATCCGCAGGTCATTTTGAGTTATCTTAAAAGTGTCAAGTATCCAGATGGAGCGTCGCAACACCTGAAAAGGTCCGTCCGTAGAGCGGCAAAGACGAACTATAAGGTAATTTTAGTGAATGAGTATCATTTATTAGAAATGACCTACACCTTCGAGTCACTAAAAGTTAAACTTAGTTGCACATGTCCGCGCGAAAATGAAAATAGTTACACATGTCCCAACATAGCTTTTCCGGAAAGCCCCTAAGGCAGAACACATCCCCTTAAGAAGTGATTTTTCGGAAAAATATACCGCCCTAAGAGAGCGACGTTTCGGAAAAAAAACCTATGATAAAGTGACACATTCAAAAATGACCCTTTCGAGTTTTTAGCCGAAAAAACAGGCTAATGGCGTAACGCGCGTTATACCCCAACGGCTTGAGAAGTTTGCCCATTCACACGAAATTTTATTGAACAATGCGTACCCGCTTTCATATTCACTGCCCACGTGCTCCGAGGGCGTGTACATTGCATACATTTTATACCAAAAGAAAACAAATACTATAGTGAACATCTCTTTGCTGTTCGCATACAAATCACTTGTTCACATGTCTTTTTTCAGCTTGAAGCAGGCGAACTATACTATAGGAAGAAAAATAATATGTCAAACCCACTGATAGATAGTGACGAAGATACAGGGGATAAATCCAATTTAAGGTTGTTTATGGGAAGTGGAGACGTGTGTTGATTACTGATGGAGAGCGTCTTGTTATTATGAAGCAACTGCATTCTTCAGGCATGTTACATATGAAACTAAAGTGTTCCCAGGAACAGTTATCTACAAATGTTGTCATTTTAATAAATTGAGATGACAAATTCACCACAAATTCAATTTTACTCATTTCGGCCATGCATAATGTATATACATGTAATTGTACCAATGACTAAATAGAATGTTAACGTTCTTTGGCAGACGGTCACCTAGGAGTGGGTAAGACCGTACACAAAATAGAAAAGAGATTTTTCTAGCTAAATACGGTTACCGATATTAAAGAATTTATTTCTACATGTCACATTTGCCAGACAGAGAATAAGAAACACTAAACGATGCTAATGGTCACCTATTGATGAATAATACTGACAAAAACAAGTACACTTATATGTATAAAAATATTGCATTGCACAAAATTGCATGTTTATTTAGATTTAACAGTAACTGGTTGTTTTACATGTACATTTCAGAACATTTCAACCAAACTATTGAAAACATGTTGGCAAAAGCCACTGCACCTGCCATGCTAATGAGGTATTTACAGAATACTAATTACCGAAGACTTAATAATATGTGTATCTTGAATCTGCTTGTACAGCTTGCCTTCATATTATTCTTTACATCAAGTTACAAATAGTCTGCATATTTAGTCAAACATTTAATTAAAAGTTAACGTCATCCACATATTTTCTTTTAGATTTTCTTTTAGTTATGATATAAATTATGCATATTTTTAAATTACAGGAGTTCAAAATAGGCCAAAAGATCTTTAAAAAGAACATCAGAAGAGCTGACAAAACGCAGAAAGGTGGAAAAAGGTACCTTGGACCGGTATACACCATCTAAAAGCAGGGAAAGTCTGAATGCACATTTCATCTGAAGGACGCCGCAGGGAAACCCCTTAAAAAGGGTGTTCACCGCATCAACTTAAAAGCATATGAACAAAAGTAAGTTGCAGAATTTGTTCATGTAATACATGTAATTGTTAAACAATTCATGAGTAATCATAACATTACTTTAGCTTCTTCAAACTATGATTTAATAATTTATTTTCGATCTTACAATACCAATTTTCTATCCAATTCACTTTATCACGTACAACTTATTCACATACAGTTTCGAAATAGTCAATACGCTTGTGGTACGATAAAGTACGTATGCACAGAGTATGCTGATTTGCTTATAATCTCTTTTTCACATACATTTCAGACGGGGAACCTCACAGGATGACCATGACACAGATTCTCTAGTGGAAGAAGAAGTTGCATAAATTTGTATCAATATACGAATATTATACAATTATATTGACCATTGAATCGTGTAACATGAGAAATTGTCTCCCACGCAAGAAACCAATGACACGCGAGTGAATTGTATTATTATACCGAATGAAACCTAAATTGTCAATAAATGAACCCATGAATTAAAAACTATGTTTTCTTCTTCAAGCTGTAGTGTCTTAGAACCATAGAATGGTAGAAAATCGGTGTCCTATGACTAACATTGTATGTAAACGCGCGACTTCATAGGGGGAAAAGATTTTTAATCCGGCCGACACTTTAGAATTCTGTCTCCTAGGACATTTGTTGTTTGAAAATAACAGTCCGTGGGACTCTAATTTTCAAAACTTAGTGTCTGTAGGACGCTAATTTCTGATATTCAATGTCCGTTGGACACTGTATCACGCGGACACAGGTTTTTATTACACCGGCCGGGTCATTAACACGACCGTTCTTAATATCTAAGGTTAGCTTAAGTAATATATATATTAATTCACCATTAATAAAACTGCCTCCATTAAATACAAACTTTGACAGAGTTATAAAGTGGTTCATAATTAAACTTCTAAAAATACTGTCATCACAAAATGACCGGCGACAAACTTTCTCTTTTAACCGATTCAGTTTACAGTAAACTGCGTAACACAATGTGTGAGATATTGCCAAGACGTCTTTAAAATTAGTTATTTTTGAAATACTTACCCGTTTCTTTTCCATAGCTTTAACTTTAGGAGTTCTAGTTCATGTGACAGTCGATCTTCTCCGAGTTTGGGTCCCCCACTTCACGGAATGAAGTTTTCTACAGTAGTCGGCCATATATGCTAGCCACATGGAACAAATAGTGGGAGGGGCTTAGCATAAAAAAAATGTATAAGTGTTAAAAATAAAGTAAAACGAAAACGATATACCACTTACCAGATTTCCTAAAATGAACAGAAATTTTCAGTCTTGTTTTTTTACCTCTGATCACCAAAAAATGTCCAGTCTTGTCAGATCAACGCATTGAATTAATTCGTTACATCTTTATATAACCTCTGAATATCTTGATACCCTTCTTGGTACACGCGTTTATTGTACGATTCACTTCTGTTATTTTTACCGTTTTAATTGGTTTATCTTAATTGTATTCAAGTTATTGACATATACAGTTGTATTGACTTTAATTAATTTTTTCATTTCACTGTACTTCGATGTAATTAACGAATTACACTGTGTATAATTAACGCCGATAAGTAGCTAAACTACAATATAGTATTTTTAGTAAATATGCGGTTACGTTTAATTCCACTCATTTAATTATCACGTGTGTTGTCGGCCCTGCCGCAGGGTGCATGTGATGCGTCTAGTGCAGTACCGTAGAAGTAGTTAACTCAGTTCTAGTTAGCTTAGCTTAGTTCTTCCGCTTTCAGCTGCTGCCGCGGGCTAACCGCAAGGCGAAAAGGAAGTCGAGTGCCTAAGTCTTTCCTGCAAGTACATAGCTTCTCCATCACCAAGACTTTTGTAGTGCCTCTTCGTGGCAATATACAGTAACTGAACACCGTACGGCTCCTGGCTAAACTACAGGGGATTTCGGGGCAGCATGGGCCCCAGAGATGCGGCGTGCAGGCCCACCGGCGTGTGGACATGCCCTGGAGCCCATCAACCATTTCCCAGTTATGTGTTAAATAGTCAGGCACTGTGCGCTTTGCCTTTGGGCGGATGAGGGAGTAGTATCCCCAACGACCATTATGATCTGGGACAGATGGGGTTCTTCAGCCCTGTAGGGCAGCCCATCTATAGGAGAAGGACACTCCCAAATCAAACCTGCGACCACATGCGGCGCTACACCTGTGGCAGTCTCTGCACCAGTGTGGCACATACCTCTTGTGGCGTAGAGAATGGGACTGAGACTGCACGAACCTTTCTCACTAAAATCCTTTCCTTGTGCAGGTAATTCGCCAAACATTAAATTTCTCTGGGATGTGCACCAAGTCCAATGGCGATGGGAAAGCGGTGATGGGGACAGGCGGAGGATGCTGCTGGAAGTTCCTAGCCACTACCTTGCACATTGGCGGCTTGAGAGTGATGGTCGTTGGTCACATAGCTGGGGCAGATGTGGCCTTCGTATCCTCCTCAGGATGACAGAGCAGGCCTATTTAGGATTAGCGCTGCTCTTCCCACATGGGGAAGTGGTTATAAAAGGTACCCTAAACATCGCCTGCCCTCCCTTGTACTTGTCAGGAAACCGCACCTGGCTGGTAACCCTCTATCAGTGGTCGAAATAATATGAAATGTGAACTGATTTTTGGTGCTTGGAATGTTAGAACATTACACGACAACAATAACATACCAGAACGAAGAACAGCGCTTATTGCCAGAATGCTTAACCGGTACAATATTGACATCGCAGCTCTAGGCGAAACAAGATTTTCAGAGGAATCGCAGCTTGAAGAAGCTGCAGCGGGCTATACCTTCTACTGAATAGGCAAACCTGAGGGAGAGCCTAGAACATATGGAGTCGGATTTGCAGTGCGCTCTTCCATTGCCCGTAACTTGGACGTCTTGCCAAAGGGTATCAATGACAGATTGATGGTCATGCGCCCGACCTCTCCAAGGGCGCCATGCAACCATCATAAGTGCATATGCACCAACCATGACTCACACAGTTGAAACCAAAGAAACTTTCTACGATGCAGGGTTATTCGTTCCACGCCACACAATTAACCATGCTCAGATAAAGAAACGTGGGACAGAATAATATGATGTCATGGTGTAGGGAAGTCAAACTCAAATGGTGTACTACTTCTTTCCAAATGTGCAAAACTACGTCATCGTACGTCAAACAGACCTTAAAGACGTAAGGATCACACGCTTCATGAGTGGGCATCATGTTGGTCTGATCACAGACTTGTGAGAAGTAAGAAGTCACTGCTAATTGCTCGCAAACACCACAGCAGCCGCTCAAAACAAGTGAAGAAGCTCAATGCGGTCAAATTGAAGGGTAATGGAGTATCGGACACCCTAAACCAAATTACCCTGACACAGATGCTGAAATCGCATGGAAACAGTTCAGAGATGCAACCTACAACACTGCAGCTGAAGTACTTGGCTTTGTAAAGAGAAAATATCAAGATTGGTTTGATGAGAATGACATTTAAATAAATGAAATATTGGACAGCATGCATGCAACCCACGGCGCCTATATTTCAGACAAAAACTCTACCAGCAAGAAGGCCAAATACACTAAAGTGAAACAGACAGTGCAAACAAAGTTACGTCAAATGAAAGATCACTGGTGGGAGAATAAAGCCAAAGAGTTGCAAGAAACAGCAGACAGACATGATACAAAGCGTGTCTTTGAGGTTGTGCATGCTGTGTACGGTACAAATGGTACAACTTCAATATACTCAGCCGATGGCAATACTAGTACTCTCCTTACGGAAAAGAAAGAGATACTCTCCAGTTGGGCTGAACACTTCAACTCTCTCCTGAACAGTGAATCCAAAATGTCTGACGATGCAATAGACTCGATAGCTCAACGACATATCTTAGAAGTATTAGCTGAGTTTCCATCCTTACATGAAGTGACACAGGCCTTAAAATAGATATCATCTGGGAAGGCTCCTTGACCAGATGGCATTCCAGCTGAGGTACACAAGCATGGAGGGCATTTCATGACTAGACAACTCACAAAGCTTTTTCGTACGATCTGGAAGACAGGGGTTGTACCACAAGAGTTCAAGGATGCCTCAATCATTCACCTTTACAAAAGAAAGGGAGGCAGATCAAATTGCGTATCTCTGCTTGCAATAGCCGGTAAGCTCTTTGCGCGCGTAATAATAAATAGAATGACCACACACCTTGTCTCCTCTATATACAAAGAATCTCAATGCAGATTTCGAGCTGGAAGAGGCACAACAGACATGATATTTGCAGCCCGGCAAATACAAGAAAAATGCCGTGAGCAAAATCAAGACCTCTATATGGTATTTGTTGATCTGACTAAAGCATTCGATACAGTGAGCAGAGATGGACTGTGGAAACTTCTACACAAGTT